>OMKY01227759.1:0-10766 GCA_900302395.1 Bregmaceros cantori | reverse complement strand
GTAGAGTAAAAAGTACAGGCTCTGAAACATACTCAAAAAGTATTTTTGAAAGTAAAAAGTACGGGCTCTAAAATGTACTCAAAAGTATTTTTGAAAGTATAAAGTACAAAGTACAAAAAATAAATTGTACATAAAATTCACTTTTTCACTGCTAGTTTTACAATGTTTGAATGTTTGAATAAATTGTTAAAAACCTAGCCTAACTTACTTCACATGTGGTTCACAAATCCCACTGCCGGCATTACCGCCCCCTACTGGCTCATTCACACTATTACATATCCCTACCACCTACGATCGGTGCGCAAAAAAAAGTGACGAACCTGTTATGGGAAAAGTAAGGAGTAGAAGTACAGATATTTCTGTTAAAAATCTACTCAGTACAAGTAAAAAGTAATCAGAGAAAAAAAGTACTTCTAAAAGTACAGATACATGAAAAAACTATTTAAGTACAGTACTTGAGTATTTATACTTCGTTACCTGCCATCTCTGCCTGCAGGCCAGCGTTTGTTCTCTTCTGCACTGACTTCCAGGCCAAGGTGAAGGGAGAGAGTCCCGGCCTGTCCCTTCGAGACACGGCCAAGAAGCTCGGCGAGATGTGGAGGAACTCTTCCACCGAATACAAGCAGCTTTACGAGATGAAGGCTGCCAAGCTGAAGAAAGCCTACGACCTGGTGTGAACTTGCCACCTTTTATTGGTTGTGAATGCATGTAATGCACAGTGGTGGAAACTAGCGAATTGCATTTACTCACATTACTGTAATTAATAACTTTTTATGAGTAATTTGTAATTTTCTGAGTAGTTTTTGAAATTTGTAATTTTTACTTTTACTCAAGTACATTTTTACCTTAGTACTTTTAACTCATTACATTTGAGTCCCCTCATGTTACTGATTACAAAACATATTGGTGGATGGTGAAAATGTTTAATTCGGTCGGAAAGTTAAACTTGCTAATTCAACATTGCTAATTTGAATATTGATTAAACAAAAAAAACACTTATGCTGAATTTGTTTTATGACTCATGCTTTTGTTTGCATTAAATAATTGAAAAGTAACTCATTTTACGCGTTACATTTTGAAATTGGTAATTTTACTTTTACTCTGAGTACAATTTAAGCAAAGTAGAGATATTTTTACTCAATTACCAATTTTCAGTACTCTTTCCACCTCTGGTAATGCATTCCAACCTATGTTATTTGTGACCCAAATTCTTTATTATTATTATTTTTCAGTTCGCTTCTCCTAGGACAGTTTACGTCTAAAACCGTCTCCGGCGGTTTTCTGGTAATTTCCGGAAAACTGGGACAAAAATCCCGTATCGATAGAATGGGGGAGAAATACACGAGGTTGCCACCACCACATATTTCGACGTACGCACACCAAATTCGCAAGGCCGTGGTAGACAGGCGTGGCCAGACCCAACAGAATGGATTTGAAAATCATCCCATACAGTTTGAATGGGGGAGACATACGGATCTATGAAAAGACCCCACAGACATTAACCTGGCATGGCCAGACCCAACACATAGGCGTTAGCATGCGGCATTCACAATCATGCAATTTCTTGGAATTGCACTTCTAGCTCTAAGTATTCCTCTATGTCCCCCCAAACTGCTGCATGAATATTTATTCACATTGAGTTATTGGAGTAGGTGACTTCACTGCTGAACACTTGTTGTGAATATTTGGGTATTTTCTTAAAGGAAAAAATATGCAACAGATTTATTTGAAGAATGCGCAACTAATCGACTGTTAAAATAATCGCTGCAGACATAGTGTTGTCTGTGCAGCATAATTTTTAGACATGAAACGCAAAGTTGCATTGGTTTTACATAGCTAGACATTTGTCATTTAACAATATATAACCGCTTGTTAATCTATTCATAAACCAATCTCTCTACCAAACATCAATTTATATATAACTGATCTGACCCAATGTCTTCAACTGTTTAAACTGTTGCCCTGTGGGAGGCGCTACTCTTTGCCTAAGGCCTACACAGCCAGACTGCTGAATTGATACTGCAGGGGTGGTGCAATCTGTGTTTTTACAGCAATATATTGATGGTCTTCTTTTTATTTGTTTTATCTTTATTTTATATTCTTGCAATCAGGGCTCTGAACCGGTTCAAGGAACGAAAACCGAAAACGAGCGGAATTTTACAGAATTTCACGAGGAGCGGAAACAGAAACGAAAAAACATTTCTTCAAATGTTCGGGAACAGAAACATTATGAAATCCACAAAACCGGTTACAAATATTTTTTCCCTCCCTATTTTTACATATCCTATGTCTGGGAGACATCCATGTCCACTTTCACTGTCAGTCATCAAGCCCCATGCATCTGGATGCTCCATCTTGTGGACAGACGAGGAAGGTTTCACGTTAATACAGTTGCACTGACGTTTGAAAGTGCACCAATAATATCTTTTATAAAAAACGATATCTAAACTAAACATTGCACAATATTAGAACCTCTAAGAACGAACGAAATGTTTGTGTTCCGAACCAGTTCAGGACCAATATTTTGGTGGTGGAACGGTTCTGAGAAGGAAAACGTTAAATATAGACCTGCCTGAACCGTTCGGAACGGAGAAAAAAAATTGTTTTCAAGCCCTACGTGCAATTTATATGGATCACCAGGCTGACAGCTACTTATTTATTTATTCCCTGTTTGTTTGACATATTGTAATGAATGCACAGCCCAGTGCATTCTAGGCTGGCACCGTTGGTGCCCGGAATTGGCCGACACGCCCCTATAAATAGAGTTAGAAAGAAGCTTGCCATTGGCTGAGCTCAGCATTGCCGATCTAGTTCCTTTATTCCCCAGATCCTCCACGAGGGGGCACTTGCGTTGTTGTTGTTCAATCCACCGAGGAGTTGCTTTTAAAATTACGTTTTACATCAGTATAATGCAGAATGACAAATAAAAAAATAGATGCACCAAAATTGCCCCCTTTTACACCTTTGATGTGTGTGTGGTCCAATGTGTTCACAGGACATGATATCCTACCGTACGCTGGTGGTGGCGTCCTTGGCAACGAGCGTTCCATCGGCCCCACATCAGCCTTCTGAGGAGGTCCCCGACAATGAAGCATCTCTAACATCTGTGGACGCCACCTGAAAGAAATCCAACCTTCTTTACCGTAAACGACAAGGCATATGTCCATAGTATTTGGACTATGGACTTTTATTACCTAGGGACCCCTGGTAATTCGGAATAATTGCGGAAGGCGTCTGAGTTTCTTTTGACGTACGAATGCACGATGTCAGTGATTTGCAAAGTAATAATTTCACTGAAAGTTAACTACTGTGATTCGGCGAAACACCACAATGGTTTGAATTCTGAATTAGTTTAACTTTGTTAATACACGCACACACGTACGTGTGTGTGAGAGTGAAGTCTGTGTATGTGTGTACAAGTATGGGCAAGCAAAAATACGGCACATGTGTCATAATGTCTTTTAAAATGAGCAAAAGACAGGGTTTTATAATCCCGTCAGAACGCAACAAAATAACACAGACGTCAGGGGGGTAATTGTGAATTACCAGAGCTCCCCACGTAATTCAATGGCCGTGCTAATTGGGCTTAAGAGGATTTAAATAAAGAGTCAGCGTCTGCCTGTAGTATGGGGTCAGCCGTTAGGTGTTGCAGTTGAGGCATCGTTGGTCAACATGGTGCCATCTCTCCTGTCGCTCTATTCAAATATATGTCACGGGTCAATTCACAGAAATTGATAATTACCCAGAGAGGAAAGACAATGAGGGTTGAATAACCCAGTATTGAAAATAAAGTTCCTACTTTTCAGTTAATTCATATGTAGACCCTCTAGAGGTCGATATGAAGAATAAAACACTGTAGACCATTAAGACGCATCAGAAATATTACTCATCTCGTGGTCAGTGTCCACCAGGGCTGGACCAGGCACGGGTGGAGGTTCCGGGGGGTCGCGCTGCACACAAGGAAGAACGGAACCCAGTTGAGCACAAACGCCAGGAGATGAACAGGTAACCAGAGTGATCTCGTCAACGTATTGAATCTGAGGCGTGACGCGCTCAGTCAGGTAGACTGACCTGTTCTGAGACTATGGGGCTGCGCCTCTCTACGCTGTCTTAAGTAGAGGCGGACTGTTGATTGCTGATGCGGGGCAGCTGGAGGCTCCGCGGACGTTCCTTGTGGAAGAGATGGTAATGGGCGGTCTGCGGACGATCCGCGATGTTCGTCCAGCTGTCCTCGCTGAATTGTAACACTCTCGTCATGAAGGATTAAATAAATGAATGAACATGTGCATTGATAACTAATTAATTCTGACCACCTGGTATGTCCAGCTACTAAAAACCTGTCTGTCTTTACAGTGCACTATTATTCAACAATGTGTACATTAAAGGTACTTTATTCAGTCATATGTACAGGGGGTGCTACGGGATAAAAATCTGATCACTTGAGAGGTACAAGTTCCCAACATGCAACAGGACTAACATGGGCTGCGAGGGAGTTAGAGTATCATTACTGTACAGACATTGCAAAACAGGAGACTATATAATGTCAATGATTTGTCTATGGTAATTGGCTGTTAAGCTATTACTGTCGGTTCAATCAATGTGTATCGAGAAATGTATATATGACCATTTCACATCCGTTACGCGTAGATACATAGAACATGCTTTTGGTGGGGCGGGAACCTGGAGTGCCTGGAGGAAACCCACACAGGCATGAGCATGTAAACTCAGCACAGAAAGGATCTGGGCAGGCTGGAATTCGAACCCAGGACCTTCTCACAGTGATGTGGCAGTGCTAACCACTGCATCACCATGCCGTCAACATACAAAATCGCCGCAAGCCGCCCCACATATTATGCTCAGGAATTTACAGCAATTTTTATGGTCCTCACAAAGTCGATCCGTGACATTTGTTGGGCTATCATTACCATGGAAGACTGTTCTGTTCTGTAGCGCCATACAGAACAGAACGCCATACAAGCAGGCGCATTTGCAGCGACATACTTACTCACCTCGCCAAATTTGACTAGTGCATTAAAATTATGAATGAAGCAGTTCAAGCAGGACATTTTTGACTGGAAGCAGACAATACATTTGTCTCGTTACAAAAAACAACAACAATCTTTGAAGAGGACAATAGGCAGACAGAATTTCCGATATCCACAAAAATTGATGTGGGAATAGAAAATGGACAGTTGAGCCATGACTTGAATGAAGTTGTAGAGGATGTGCATGCAAATAGAAAGATGGATAGATAGATAGATAAGATAGATAGATCTAATATTAATATGATGATAAGCCAATATTTTATGTTTAAATGTGTCTTCAGAATGTGTGTATATGTGCATGCAGACATTTGGTGGTGCAGATGTATTGCAACAGCAACAAAATTTGAATAGATATGGGAGTAGAAAATGGAGGGTTGAGGAGAGAAGCTATAATGAATAATAATTAAATACATAGTTAGATAGATGACCCTGAATTATATGTTGAGGTCTTCAGAATTAGTTATCAACCTTGAAAAAATGTGTAACTGAAAGGAACGGCAAATTACCCATAGTCCTGATTTATTTAATGCCATGTTCAGAGGGTGACGGTAGCAGGCTTTGAAGCCCTCAACACGCCCAACGCACATGTGTGCATATGACAAGAGTCTATTTGTTCATGCTTGGAGAATTGCTAATTAGAGAAATGCAGGGAACAACACAGATTCCACCACAGTCAACACAACTCTCTGGAGGACACTTTGTGTTTTGTTTTGTTTTCAGAGAAAACATGACACGCAGATGAAAGGAAAGATCTCACAGCCAAGTGCCAGGCACAAACAGTCGGACTTGGACATCAAATGGCATTAAGTAGTATTTTAACCCGCAACCAAGTAATTAGCTAGTAATTAGCTTGTGCTCTCTTTTTGCTGCATTGGCAAGGAGTCACCTACTATACAGCAACCAGAATATTAGCAGTGGGGGGTGTTAGTAATATTGCAAGATAGCCATAGATAGCTTTCATTTAATCATACACAGCTACAGAACAGAACATGCCGGCACTTGATAGCCTGGCGAGCGTTTGAATGATCATAAGGTCTGGTAAAACCAGTGTCAGAAAAAGTATCAATCAAATCGTGTTATCCTATCACAGCACAGTACGTGGGACCAGTGGTGTGAAACTACGCCCACGTTTCTCGTCGCCCATACCAAACTCTGCCCATGTCTCGATGCGATATATATTTTATTAAGCGCTAGTGTGAAAGGGGGTTGAGAGAGCTGTGACAAGCAGACATGACCATGTAGCGATCTCGCAACGCTGCGTGTGCTGTGATCTAAGCCGCAGCAAGAAGATCATGTATGGGGATGGCTTGGAGCAGCGGTCTTAAACAGCTGTGCCACAGGACCAGCCCCTATGTATTAATATTTTTTGAACAATCAAATTCCCCAAATACAGCAACGCTCCCTCTGTGAGTCAAGGAGGCTCACCCGTCCTGAATGCACCAGAGGGTTCACTCCGAGCCTAATTAGCAGCTAATTAAGCTGCTCGTCCTTGCACTTACTTTGTTAGCGCCGCTTGTTAGCATCGCTCCCGTGTATCGCCCAGGGACACCCAAGGCTGGCCCAATTCCACAAGCTAGTCGCATTTCTTCCTGCCTGTGGATATTTTGGTACGCCGTCTCCTGGGTGCCACGTAGACGCACGCAACACATGCCATGCTAGTAGGCAAATAGTTACTCATGTCTTAAAATGCCTCCTGTTCCTGGCACATGATCATTACAATTTATATTTTTGATAATTATAGAACACACAAAACATGGATAACGCTCATGAAACAGTGTGGCGTTTACAAGGGGTGACGTGTGCATTTCCATCTTTTAGTAAACATAGAGCTGAAAAGCCAGGTGGCATGGCATCTGCTGTACTTAGAGTCTGACTTAGGCTGTGTCCAAAATTGCTCCTTATGCCCTATCCGCTACTCCCTATATAATGCACTCACTTATAATGCACTCAACAGCAATAACCAAGATTTTAGACACTGGAGTCGGTTGGAACATTATAAATTCAACAATCATCACAGAAAGTCGTAAGTACTTACACTTCCTCCCTATTTGCCGTGGTCGGTCGCTTTTGACTCCCGCCGTGCCGTGTTTAAAGTTTAGTGCTTTTTTAATGCGTCTCACAATGCATTATGGATTTTATTGCTTGTTCTATTTGTTTTATTGGCTTACAATCTGGAGTTGGCCCCCTGGCGCTGCACCGCGGCTGCGCACCTCTCCTCATGGATGGGTTAAATGCGGGGGAAGAATTTCACTGTACATGCATGTATGTGTAACTAAATAAAGTACCTTTACTTTTATCAGTACTGACTGCTTTATGTCTACCCTCTGCAGAAGAGCCACGTTCCATACCGGGACAGCAAAATGACCCGGATCCTGCAAGATTCTCTTGGGGGAAACTGTCGCACCACCATGTTCATCTGCTGCTCTCCTTCCAGCTACAACGACGTGGAAACCAAGTCCACGCTCATGTTTGGCCAGCGGTAAATCACATGAAACATTTATATCAACGTGTATGAGATGTGTATATGAATTTAATAGGACCGGTGCATGGTGACGTCACGGCTTGGGGCTGGCGGACATTATGGTGGTAGAATTGCAGTCAGGCGAACAGGCAGAGAGCGATATTATTATTATAATATAATTATAATTATTATAATTATAAATATAAAAATTATAACTATAAAATTCCAAAATCATCACAAAAAGTCAAAAGTACTTACATTTATACCTATCTGCCGTGGTCGGTCGCTATTTACTCGCGCCGTGGCATTTTTTTTTAAGTTTAGGTCATTTTTAAAACGTCTCGCAATGCATTGTGGGTTATATTGCTCCGTCTAGGGTACATCCGATGCGCATTACATTTCGCGGTGCATTGTGGGATACTTTCAGTGCACTATCTAGGGTACATGGAGAATTCGGACACCCCTACAAAATGGCGTGCGCCCCATATAGTGCACAACATGGGGTTTAGGGGGCCATTTCGGACACAGCCGATGTATGTAGAACTCCAAAATATCTGCTGACGTCATCACTGTGCGCCAGCCTTATTATAAATATGGATTATTGTTTATTGATAATTTAATTCATCGAACACACACCCTTCATTTGGGGAAACGATTGTTAGCCTACGTTAGAACCAACGCATCGTCCACACATCGTGCGCATGATGTGCCATGCGTGGACGATGCGTTGATTCTGGCTCGCCAGGCTAGATGATTGTGGGTTGATTGAGGATTGTTAATTTCTTTGTCTGTGAACGAAATTACTCAAAAACCTATGGACGGACTTTCATGACATTATTACCAGAGGTAAGTGATCATTCGCTCAAGGAACAAACCGATCCAGATCACAATCCGGCTTCCAGGAGTTTGCACTGTCCGAGTGCTTCTAGTTTAAAAAAATATATATTTAAAATAATTTCTAATACATATATATATTATATCATATTATCTAACTTAACATATAAATATCCGTTCTTTTTGTATTAAATGTCATATATGCACTCACACACATGCACTTGCCATTTGCTATCCATGCAATGCATAGGAAATCATCCATGTGTGAGTTGATAGTGGTCTGGCATTTGGACGGTGCCATTCTAAATAACTTACCATCGGACTGCATATAGAATATGTACCATATGGAAAGTAATGGGGGGGGGTCTGTGTGTTGTGTATGTGTGTGTGTCTGTGTGCATGTATATGTGCATAACTGTTTATACATACACACAAATGTATTATCAAAACTATATGCATGCATCTGAATGCACGTGTGTATGGGCGTGAAAGGGATGGTGGTGACTAGTGCAGTTGTTCTGTTCAGATGAGATTTAGCATTTTAATGAAATTGCTTCTCTCTCTCTCTCTCTCTCTCTCTCTCTCTCTCTCTCTCTCTCTCTCTCTCTCTCTCTCTCCCTTGCAGTGTAATTTCAATGACAGCACGCCCCTCCCATAAAAAGCTAATATTCACCGATAACAATATTCTCTGTGCACGGATTACCATGTAATGCAATCATATAATATAATTTACTCATCTCCACTGCTCCATCTCCCTCTCCTTACCTTCTCAGTTCCTCATTTCATTTTTTTTCTTAGACTCTCCTCCTCCTCCACCCCTCTCTCGTTCTTGTAGCGCCCTCTATTTCCTTCCATTTGACACCCATGCCCTACTCCCAGCATTGGGAAGGTGATCTTTTAAAAGTTATCCCTTACAGCTACAAGTTGTTTTTTTTCTATATCACTGCTATGGCAAGCCAGACCCAGCCGATCGTCCATGCATCACAGGCGACTAGACGTTCCGTTCCAGAGTCTCGACCAACCAGGCAGACAAATTAGATAGTAGCCCAAATTTGGGCGGGCCAATCAGCGCCCCGTTGAGAAGGGCCTTTTTCTAATCAAGCCGCGCACCTCCAAGCCATTTGTCCCGCCTACTGCGCTGTGATTTGATAGCTTAATTTGATTGACACTTTTTTCGAGCCTGTTTAATCCAGACCAAATCATCATTCTAGTCCCGTGCGATGCGTGGACGATTCATTTGTTCTGGCTTGCCAGGTTATCACTGTGAGGCGAAGCGATCTCACAGCGCTGTGTGTGCTGTGATCTAATGTATGGAGCCGAATGATCTTACCTTTGAGATAAGACAATCCTTTTCATCTCTCTACCCCTCAGAAATGTTTCATTTGATAAACACTTAACTTACTCATCATGCACCGTGAACAAAGTGTGCACCATATTGCCACATCAGTTCTGCCATCATCATCTTCATTATTGTTGCTGTAATTTCCCCGCAGGCGCTCCAGTGCTCCCTGGCATAAAAAGCCAATATTTACTGATCACAATGTTCGCATGCTCTGACTGCCATGTGGAGAAACTGAAAATGATCTTTAACGTCTTGGATCTTCTGCTCTCCGTTAGCTTCTCTTTGCTTTCACATTACTTTCTCAAGGCGATTACGGGGCATACACTTTGTCACAATCTACATAATGACATTCAGGCAACCATGAGTCACATTATACAGCAGCATTCTTGTACGACCTATCAATTTCCTTTCTATGCATAGAGTCAGGCTCTATGCATTATGATTCTATGTATATATCGGACATCTATCCTATCATTCTCGTCTCTGTTATTTCCATCTTCTGCTCTTGTCCATGTTGTGTCGCCCAATTCACGCAGCCCTGATTTACGTCCTGCAGCTGCTCCCACGAGCCATGTACATTACAAGCTTGTCATCTCCAGTGGCGAACACTTTGTGTAAAAAGAACACAGCTGCCTTGCTTCATTCAGCCATCATTCGGGCCATCAATTTGTCTTCCAATCCACCCTTTCACATTTAAGGACCATTCAGAACACAACATTGCATACCAACTTTTGTTTTGGATGTTTATTGATGAGTAAACCATACGCAGCGACGACAGCCGCTGTTGTGAGAACCAGGCGCAGCGACTACGGCCGCTGTTATAAGAATCCAGGCGCAGCGACTGCGGCCGCTGTTATGAGAACCAGACGCAGCGACTGCGCCCGCTGTTAGAAGAAGCTGTTATGAGAACCAGGCGCAGCAACTGCGGCCGCTGTTATGAGAACCAGGCGCAGCGACTGCGGCCGCTGTTAGAAGGACCAGGCGCACCGACTGCGGCCACTGTTAGAAGAACCAGGCGCAGCGACTGCGGCCGCTGTTATGAGAACCAGGCACAGCGGCGGATGCCGCTGTTGAGAGAAATGGG
>OMKY01227733.1:2528-14628 GCA_900302395.1 Bregmaceros cantori | reverse complement strand
TTGCATAGCCACGGTCAGCAAGAGGTAATCGGAGATTAGAGGTAGGGATCATCAAAAGACAGACGCTGTGCTATGTGATTAATTACTAGAAACAAGCAAAACATTGAAGTCACCCTCTTTTCATCATGTTTCATACACACGACACCACTTCGGCTTGCTTCCATCATGGTTGAGTGAGAAGTACCACAGCCAAACGTGAGCCCATTTCTGGGATGAAACATTCCCATTTATTGGCTCCGTGCACTTTGGATTTGGATTCCATCCAATCATACCGGAATCTATGGTTTTAAAAATAAAACGCCATCGAAAATCCATACTGAAATATGTTCTTCCGTGACCTTAGCCGAGTCGATGCATACCTTACCTGTGTATGCGCACTCACGTAGTGTCATTTCATGGCTTAGCCTTATGGACTAGGGCTGCATCTAACGATTATCTTGATAATTGATTAATTATTAACCTGAAACGTTATTGATGAGGCAAATGTTTCGATGGCTCGCCATCTTTACTTACTTACCTATACTCATCTAGCCTGGCGAGCCACAACCAACAATCGTCCACACATCACACGCGATTAGAACAATCATTGGGTATGGTAAAACCAGAATCGAAAAATGTGTAAAAAAAAAAGTGTCAAACAAATTGTCCTATCCAGTCACAGCGCAGTAGGTGGGACAACCAAACTCCGCCCACGTCTCACGTCGCCCATACCAACCTCCGCCCACGTCTCACGTCGACCACGTCTCGATTGAATAATTTGAATGGTCAGCCCGTATACGGGCGACGTCTGCCTGATTTGCCCAGAGCGCAATGTACCGTCTAGGCGCGTGCGATGCGTGGACAAGTCGTTGGTTCTGGCTCACTAGGCTAATACTTATCTATACTCATGTACTAGCTTATATTATACATATTTATAACACACATTTTCCACAGACATTTTCCACCCTAGCTTACTTATCATCTTCATTGTTTGTGCTGCTGTGGGACTTAAATGTTCAGTATCCACCTGAATGGATGGGGCCATAACGCTGGGAATGAAGCCTGGCTTTGGGATTTGGGAGCAACAAATATTCAATACATTTGAGCAGAGGACAAGGTCGTTTTGTCACAAAAGCCAGGATCTGGGGTTCAGGGAAGGGGTTACGTTAGGGGTTAGGTTTAGGGTTAACCCGTAATGCCATGGTGACTAAACGACTTTTGGACTTAACGACCGGCCGGAGGACAGACCAAACAAGGTCAAGTTGGCAATTAATTATATGATAGATTATCATTGATTAAATAATTAATCAAAGTAACAGACCAATTCCTAGAAGTAGAAGTAACAGACAACTTCCAAACGTTTTCCTATTTGAATTCTCGAGCAAAGTAAAGTATCACGAGAATTGGTGTTGAGCGGTGTCGAAAGGTGTCGGTTTGAGCGCAGGCGTGTCAAATATGTGGAGGAGGCGTGTCGGTCGGAAAAGTTTTCGGGAGTGTCTCTTTCTTTCTCTCTCCTGGGTCTGTATAGTAATAGTACTCATTGTGTATGTGCATATATATATATATATATTTTTTTTTTTTTTCCAGGAATGTTAGTTCAGAACGTCAATGTGTGACCACTCGGTTTCATTGAGAGGGACAGCCACACATTATGACACAACACAGCAATGAGTCTGACCAATATTATACACCACCATTGGACGATTGTCACAACGGCACTGTTACAATGGCCACAACTTTGTATCAGCCTGCAGAAGACAGAAACCAGAAATGTGATTTATTCAAGAACACGAAAGGTATGTGAAGTCACGATAGATCAGCAGTATGGAATCATCTTGCGTATCGACACCTATCGTTGTTTCCATGGCAACCGCTCAAGGTGTCAGAAGCCTCGAAATCCCCATCCCTAGAATTCGGTATGCGAGTTGTTTAAGAACTTAAATTTGAATACACAATAATAACAAACTCGAATGCTGCAAATTTTACTTCATCCCCAGCAGACAAATCAGTCGTCCACGCTCAGACGATCAAATCAGTGCCCCATTAAGGTGGGCCTTGTTCAAATCGAGACATGGGCTTCCACACCACTTGTCACACCTACTGCGCTGCGATTTGATAACTTTTTTCACTTTTTTTCACAGGAAAGATCTGTTTGTATCGACTTGGCTATCATTAAAAAATAACATATTCCAGTATTATTTTTGTGGTGTTTTCCTTTAAATGAATATTAACATTTTTCTAACAACAGGGCCTGATGTTTGGGTAAGCTATTGCTGCTTACTTGTTGCCTTGTGCCTCCACATGTAGCAGAACGTGCACCAATATTAGAAGTGCTATACCTTACCACTTCACCTCCATTTTATAGGGGTAAATACAATAGACTTAGTTAGGCTGCCATCTGATGGCGATTGGTAGCAATAACTCAACAATATTAGACGTTTAAGCGGACAACGTTATGCAAATATAGCACTCTGCCTGTTCATTGGACTGCGATGCTATCACAATAATGTCTGCCGCCCCCAAGCCCTAACGTCACGATGCACCAGCCCTATTGGATGGATATTGCACATAACAATGTTACTGGATGACATCAAAATGGCATGGCATTGTTAAAAGAGGGTCAAAAAACAATATATATTGAATTGCCTGACCGTACATGGAAAAAAGACAGTAAAAAATTAACAGCAATATTGTTGTCAAGTTTGTCATATATTTATACTTGTGCTATCATTATCATCATCAATACCAGGTGTATGCTGCGCATTGATCGAGTGTTCCAGGTGGTAAAGTCTCCGTTTCAGCCTCTGGTTCTCTCTCTGGGTTCTCTGATTCTCTCTCTGGGTTCTCTGGCTGTTCTCCTGGTACTCGGACTGCGTCTCCTCCACCACCTTCAGTACCTCCTGCACGGCAGCCGATAGCAGTGTGGCCACCCGCTCCAATAGGTTCGGAGGCATCGACATATTAACACTGGGTATCCGGACGCGGTACAGCTAATGTTTAACAACACGACTGAGCGACTGTGCGTAACCATATGGTGCGTTCCATTTGCGGTCGAATGATTTCGAGTTTCGACAGGAAGTGGCCATACGTCGTTGAACGAACACGTCGGTCGGCTTCCGACTCGGGCCGTTTTCCATCTGGCCAGAGGGCCGCTCGCGGGAATGTGTCGCCCGAAAACGATTCTATATTAACGATGTATTAACTATATTTGCTTAACAAACCACTGTGCAAAACAAAAAATACATTAAATTAACAGTTGCATGATACCATCTGCAAACCTTAAAGCAGTGATTCCTGCATATGTAATTTGTTTGTTGTTGTGACCTCACATTTTTATGGACATAATTTATGCCATGCAGACTTTCCACATGTATCCTCTCACAGTGACATATTGTGACACTCACAGAGTTACAGAGACTGGATGGCACTGGAACATTCTCATGGCTCATTGTGACACCATTTGCCCCGCGCTCTATAAAAGCCTGTGTACAGTGGTGACCCCGAACTACCCTTGGCCATCTTCCAGGCGTACGAACGCGCCCTTGCTTATAAAATGTATAAATAATACATGCAGACTGAAGTGGTAAGCCATTATTATAGACAATCTATAGCACAGCCTGCTAAGCATTGGAATTAGAATCGGCAAATAACGATAGATGCATTAACTAATTGATTCAACTACTTAAATTATGGGCATAGCTGAATAATTCCATGTCTCTCGATGTATTTTCAGCTGCTGCTGAACGGCTGATGCAAATTTTGTGATTAAGTAAATATGTGTCGCTCCACACTTCTCATGCAGCTGTCTTTGAAGCAGGGCTTGAAAATAAAATTATTTTTTAAAACGTTCCGTTCTGAATGGTTCAGGCAGGCCTATGTTTAACATTTTCGTTCTCGGAACCGTTCCACCACCAAAATATCGGTCCTGAACTTGTTCGGAACGCAAAAAATTAATTCGTTCTTAAAGTTCCTTATATTGTGCAATAATATGTTTAGATATAGTTAATATTAAATATATTTGGTGGACTTTCAAACTTCAGTGCATCTGCATTAACGTGAAAACCGGGTTTAAAACTCCATTACATTCGCTTCCTTGTCTGTCCACAAGATGGAGCCCCAGATACGTGGGGCTTGATGACAGTGAAAGTTGAATGGATGCACAACTGGAAATAGTCTCCCAGACATGTTCAAATGTTCAAATATATAGAGAACAGAAAAAAAATGTTTTTAGCCGGTTGGTGCATTTCATAATGTTCAGTTTCTGTTCCGGAAAAGTTAAAGAAATCTCTTTTCGTTTACATTTCCACTCCCCATAAAATTCCGTAAAATTCTGTTCGTTTTCGGTTTTCGTTTTCATTGCTTGAACCGCTGCTTTGAAGCCCTTACTCCACAGGGCGTGATGTGCGTGCAGATGGTGAGACGCACAGGCAGCGCCGCTGCCTGATTGCATTGAAAATATATTGAAGGCTGACACTCCAAGCATTGAAAATATATAGAAGGCTGACACTCCAAGCATACAACATTGTTGCCTCCATAAAGTCTATGGCCGCTGCTTTTGCTGGGGAAAGGAGTGGTCTTGTTGGCTTGCTAGGACACCATAGGCCTTCAGGCCAGTCCGTGTGTGGGTGACATGAAAAGACAGATGAGAGAATGAGATAAAAAAATTGTCACGGGTCAGGGTACAAGTAAATTTAATTTCCCAGAGAGGAGATAGGAGAGAGAGTTTTAAACCCTTTATTAAAGCAGCAAAAGACTTGAATAATGTTCAGTGAACAAGTAGAACCCTTTAGAGGTTCCAACATATGTACAAGTATAATCTAGGCGTCGTCCATGGGCTCCTCGTCAGAAACAGTACTCATCTCATGGTTTGAATCCACCAGGGCGGAACCAGGGACGGGTAGAGGCTCCAGGGGTCGCGCTGCATTCAGAATGGAGCCGGATGAGCACAACGCCATGGGCAGAACAAATATCCAGTGAGGTCTCGTCAACGTATTAAATTGGAGCAATACGCGTTAAACAGCAGAACAGATATCTAGCGAGACTTCGTCTATATATGGAGCTGAGACATGACGTGCACAGTCAGGTGAACTGACCTGATCTGAGTCTTTGGGGCCGCACCTCTCCTGGGTCGGACGCAGCCTTAAGTAGGGGCGGACTGCTGATTGGAGATGCGGGGCAGCTGGCGGCGCTGGAGACTCCATGGATCTGGTTGCCCGGGATGGAGATGGGCGGTCCGCGGACGATGTGCGCCGTCCGTCCAGCCGGCCCCGCTGACTTGTAACACACATACCACGCTGATCTCGGTTAATAACGCACCAGTGAAAGTTCATAGCCATTTTAGGGCACATGTTTATCGTAACCAATCACTGGGGAAGCCAGGTGGTAAACATGTGCTTACCTGGGGAGTAGTTAGCAGTAAAGTGTCCAGGGCCCTATTTCATCAAAGGAACTAAGATCCAATCCGGGCTTAAACCAGGCTTTGGCTCCACAATCCAATTCCAACAACAGGGCTAGCGCCAAACACCGCTCTATCACCGTGGCAACAGGTGCACTGAGGGTAGCCTGCTCGAGAGCAGGCTAACAAAAGAGTATGGTTACTGGGATCAGGCTTATCTGATGCAGACGACACAACTTTATTCACTCTATGGCGGTAAAGACTTGTCCCCTATTGTACAACATCATCACAGACTCAGGCATTAAAATCTATCATACTTTATTTTTTATCCTGAATTGTCGCTTAAATGTGACAAAAGACTTAACTACTTTGTGGCCGAGTGGTTAAAAGAGGCGCTTTTTGATCCATATGTAACGCATGTGAAACGGTCATGTAATTTGAGCAGTGATTGAACTGTAATAGGCTGACCAATTACCGTAGGCAATCGACTGCTATTTGTAGTCCCCCATATGCTCTAACTCCTTAGGTAAAGGCCCGTTCATACCGCACGTAAACTACGGATGGGGATACGTGTGGAGCCTCAAGCTTTCTCAAGCTAAACTCCCGTTTTTTAAGACTCGTTGATCAAATAGGGCCCAGTTAGCTAGCTGCGCTCGGTGTTTACATCAGGGTTACGACACAATCCTGATTGATTATCTTAAGCACATTGTCCTAGAATGGGTGTGAACTTTCACTCATGTGTGATTCCCGTGCGTTGGGATCATTGTGTTATGTGCCAATATCTCCATCTCTGCCAACATCTCACCCAAAAAAAGAACTTAAAAAAATTAAAAATAAATAAAAAAATAACTTTTTATTTTTAAGTTATTTTTTGGGTCTGAGTGCAGTTTGATCTATAATACGTGTCAGTGGCCTAATAAATAATTATGCCATAATGTCAAATGGGTGCGTTGAAAAAAAGCCACTCACAGATTCTTACTGGATTATGAATACATGTTTCTTCTATTAAAACCACAGTTCAACAACAAATCACGTATGCAGAAATCACTGCTTCGAGGTTTGCAGATTATGTAATCTAACAGTCAATTTCATGTATCTTTATTCGCATTTGTCGGAACCATTCTTTTACACGGTGTTTTGCGAAACACTCGCTGCCATCGGAACGTTTTCCGGCGACCCAAAACGCCAGATGGAAAACGCCCGTTGGACAAAGACCGATGTCATTTCATACAACTTGCAATCACTTCGCTGCCTAAAATGGCTTTTCGTTAGTTGATTATTTTGACACAATCAAGACGTTGTCGTAAAAAATAGGCCAGTTGTTGCAAGATAAAATAAAATAATGAAATAAATAAATAAATACATTCGTCTCGCCCATTTCGTCGCACCGAAAGCTGACGACCAATCGCCGACGTTGTTCTAACAGGCTCCGCCCGTCAACAGATGGGAGGTACGTTTTTGACGATTGAGTGTGTTGAAGTGTTCAAAATTAGTGTGCGTTAATTCGGAGGCTTGGAGGTACTGATGATGGAATTACTTTCAAAGCACAACTGTATAAATAATACAGCTGGAATGCGTGGACAATGTTGCTTTGGCAAGTATCGTAAAATAATTTTTATTTTTCGTTTTGAAAAAACAGTCTCAATGTAGAGAGAGCCAGAGAGGCCTATTTAAAGTAATTTCCGTAAAATGGGCAGATAGGTTTCCATTTGCAGCAAGGCTTTGAACCAATATTTTTGGTTCCGAACAGAAACTATTAGAATAAACTATAAGAATTATAACATTTCCGGTTATGAGTTCCACCAATAAATTAACGTTCCTGAACCGGTTAGAACAAAAAAAATATTGTTCCCGGAACGGTTAATTTCGTTCCTGTCAGATGTTTAATGCTATGTAATTGTGGCGAACCCACAGCGACTCGCTACAGAGGCCCGCTGGTAGCGTTCTACAGCCGAGGTTTTGTTGTGTGTTGGGGCGAACCCACAACGATTCCTACTTCACTGCTGCATTGTCGATTTTTATAAATAATCTTGTTTTATTTTTGAAGTTATCCCCAAGTGCACTCCTTTGAGGAACGAAATAAAACCGGTATTAACCGGTTACCGTTATTTTTAAATAAGTGTTCCTGTTCCGGAACATAAAAAATAATAACATTTCTGGTTTCGTTTCTGTTCCTTGGGAAATACAAAAAGTTTTCGTTTTCGTTTTCGTTCCTTGAACCGGTTCAAAGCCCTGATTTGCAGTCGACGTCGTCGTTACCTTTGCAACCCGGAACAAATCGTTCTCGCACCGCACGCGATTTGACCGTTCACAGCGCGTGCGATGCGTGGACGGTTCATTTGTTCAGGGCACATCGTTGTGGATCCGTTGAGTGACGACTCTTTCATACTGTTCGTTCGCCACCGCCCCATTCCTGGTCCCACCCGGCTGACAGTGGATCAGTCGTCACTAGTCCATCAGCTAGTAGTAGCCCCTAGTTACCTAAGGCCGTAACCTGCGGACAGGTGAGTCTACATAAATATTCACTCTATAAGCATCACCGACCAAACGCCAGTGTATCCAGAATGCGCAGCAACATGCTCCCATCATGCTTGGCTTGGCTCGGCTCTTAGTCTAGTCCAGTCATTTGAGCTAATGCGGGTGTGCAGCCACCCCCAGACCTGACGCTAAAAAGGGTGTCGAGAAAACGTGAAAACTAAATAAATGGAGCGGTTTGTCAGTCCCCCGCTGACCCAACAGACGCCGACAGAGGCAGTCTCAAGTCCACTGTTGTTACCCCCTGCACGAAGCGTGTAACGTGATCGTTGTCCGTATACGAATCCGCGGGCCAGTTTGACGAATCATTATGAATGGTTGGAAAACTATTCTTCGTGGGCTTTGTTCGCATAGGTATGTATTCTCAGAATTCACCACCAAGACCATATTTCAACGTCATGATTTCCCCCGATGGTCTTCTGCCTAATTTAGGAATTGGAAAGCCGACCATTTCAGCGTTGTCCCCCATAGTGGTCAAACCAATCGCTGTGCCCAACTAACCTGGGGTCAAGGTATTCTAAACTTCTAATGATAAGCCTAGCCCATAGGGTTATGGCAGCCGAAAATGCGTTATAACCTGTAGGACCTACAGGTACTGCCGAACCCACCCCCCTCCATTTCGAGTCTGGTTCACTTTCAGTGAACACAGAATTAACATCGGGCTAAAATTGCACTATTAATGCATCTTGCATCACGAGTTCACAGCTCTTTTTTTCAACTAAAATAAGACAATACAAAATCAAACCCTTCCTTGAGTAATGACAGTGATGTAGCAGCACATGTATGAGGGTGCTGGGATTCGAATGCTACGTCCCAACCTTCATCTTAGAAATCGGTCTAGTCCTTGACAGTTGCCATTTCCCCTTACCTTTTGTGTTTTTCCAGGAAAGGTCCTAAAATGAAGTGATGTTAATTTATCAATGATTTCTCTCCAATTAGAAGTTGCTAAACACTGGTAGTAATGGGAGCAGGCCATGACATCGCAGAGATGACTCCCTGGCAGCCAACCATGGCTGCTGATGGTGTGTGAAGATTCCTAGAAAGTGATTTTCTTGTATCAGTGCAGAGTTTGAATAATGTCAACAATTCATCCCATCCACTGCAGATCGGTTTGACCCATATCTGCACGGTGATGAATAACTACTCTCCTGGGAGGTGACCGCACCTCTCGGCAGCCACAGCCTCACTCGGGAGATGCCCTGCTGCGCGGCTACTCTCATCACTTCGTTCATCATAGCTTGGTGGCCGGGGATGAAGCGTGTGAAGTGGCTGTTTCTGCTTACAAGTTGTACTTCCGCTTTTTTGTAAAACGGGTGGCGCGTCCATATCATATCACAGCTGTAGCTAAGGCTGAGACATGTCTGTGTGTGGGGCTTTATATCGACTATCCATTGCTGCCAACGACACAAGCCGTCCACCCGCGCTCTAGAGTTATCGCACGGGGGGGGTGGGGGGTATAACACCCAAATGACGTCACAGAAAACTGGTAGTTTCAGTAACAATTCAGTAGTGTTCCTATCACGGACGGACTGTCCTCTCGTGTCATCTGTCCAACAGAATGCCTCAGAGCAGCAAGTGTGTGAGCGGTGGGGCAGGTCCGGGACAGGTGTGTCTACCCGAGCAAGGAGAGCCACCACCAGGGGCGGAGGCCGAGGCGCCGGGGGCTGGGGCAATGCCACTTGGTGGAGGTGCAGTGCGGGTCGTCCACTCCGACCTGGGGGATCCTGCTATCATCAAGTCCCCCAGTGACCCCAAGAAGTACAGGTGAGCTTGTACTCACTCCTTCATTGACATTGTCTGAGACGTATATATAAGTTTGGCAGGTAGTTCAGGTTAAAGTTCTAGGCTGAACATCACCTATGGTGCCATTTATTTGGCTGTCTCTTTGACTATTTTTCAACAGGTCTATTCGATGGGGGCACACATCTACCGCGATATTTAAAAATAATAGTGGTTACTTGCGGTGTGCTATCCCACACTCAAATGCTCTCGTGTGGATCTATGCCCCACAAACGCATGATTCAATAATCTGTCGCAACCTGTTCCATTTACTCATTCATTTTGGACTATTGGTCCAGAAGAACATGTGCCCACATCGGTGAGTAACTTCAAGTCGGATTTTGACTGTATTTCATTAATATTTATGCAAAAGAGGAAGTGTGTTTCAGCTGGCAGGACAAAAAGCCAGCGCTCTGTATTTGGCACGTAAACTTGTCTATAGATCCACTATTTTTATTTTTTACAAGTAATTTTTTTCTGACGTCAGCGCCATATTTCATCACTATTGTATTGGATTAGTCGGAAACTAGGTTGAGGAGATCTGGGGTAGTCATCGCAGAGAAGCCAACGAGGGGAGGAGAACTTGTGGCATTGCGGATGCTGCGGTAGACATTAACATGAATGGGGGCACGTTAGGTGCGGTGTCCATAACCACTCTGCCCCCCTAGATCCTCTATTGTTAACCAGGGGTCCGTGGCAGAGTCTGCATGGGTAAATTTTTTTTGAGACACCCACCCATATCCGTGCAGCACTGTACCTGTTAAATCGGTACCCGTCTAGCCTGGCGAGCCAGAACCAATAAATTGTCCACGCATCGCACGCGATTAGAACGATCATTGGGTCTGGTAAAACAAGGCTCAAAAAATGTGTCAAAAAAAAGTTTAAATCAAACCTTGGTAGTTGACAACCAGCACCGCTAAAGTCCCATTTACATGTCGTCCACCTAGGTACATTGTCCTGCCTAACGGACTGCGGGCGCTGCTGATCTCTGAACTAAAAGAAGGCGAACATCCAGGCGATGGTAGCTCCGAGGCGGAGGAGCGAGACGATGCACGGGATGACCAACTGGCAGAGGCGGAGGACGGAGATTCAGGAGAGGGCACAGAAGAGGAGGACGAAGTGGCAGAGGAGGAGGCGGACAGTGACTTTGAGGAGCTGGATGAGAGGGAAGAAGGCACCGGCAAGAAAAAGGCAATGGAGAAACAGGTGTGTGTATTACAGCGGCAACCGATTAATCGATTATTGAATAATTTGGCAACTAATTTAACAGTCGATTAATCAAAAGCGATTCATCGTTTCCTTGTTTGGTCTGTCCTCGCCTCAAATGTGTTGAATATATTTTGCTCCCGATGCCAGGCTCCATTCCCAGCGTTATGGCCCCATCCATTCAGGTGGATACTGAACAAGTCCCACAGCAGCACAAACAATAAAAATGAGTAAGATGAGGTAGTAGATGAGTGCTAAATAAGCTAGTAGATAAGTGTAGATAAGTAAAGGTAAGTACTAAGTTGAAATGGTGAGTCATCAAAATGTTTGCCACATCAATGGCGTTTCAGGTTAATAATCGTTCTGATTTCAAAGGGAAAATGAACAGATTAATTGATTTTTAATCGTTAGTAAAAATAGCTGATAATGTGCACAGATAATGGTTAGTTGGAACCTAATGGCCACTCCACACCAATGCAACCCCTTCAACTGTCTGCAAACATTCTGTTGCATTGGTGTGCACTGGCCATTTTTTTGGGCCAGTGCACACCAATGCAACTCGTTGCAGACAGTTGCATTGGTGTGCACTGGCCATTAGTGTGTATATAGTAGAGATTGACAATATACCGAGATAGAACTCGCCGTGAACTAAAGTCTCTGGCGCCATTCGTGTGCTGGGTCACCTTCTGTTGTCATTTAATAATAATAATAATAACAATAATAATAATAATAATAATAATAATAATAATAATAATAATATGTAATAAATAAGTCATTTGGTACCATAAATGACAGGTGTGTAAGTTCTCTTGTGTCTCATGCTACCATGACCATTGCTGCACAATGTCCCTAGAATTCAGCAGTATTACCGCATGGGAAAATAAACTGTTGTTGGGTCTAGAGGTCTTAGTATGTGGCTGCTTTGTGTATAAGTCATGATGTCATATATCATGGTGATCACTGTGTATCAGTCAAACTGTGTGTGTTTGTGTCCAGTCAGCAGCTGCTCTATGTATTGGCGTGGGGAGTTTCAGCGACCCACACAATCTCCCAGGCCTGGCCCACTTCCTGGAACACAGTGAGTCGACCAATTTGAACCCCTTTTCCACTACAAAATGAGAGCGGTGCTCTGCTTGTCACTGCTGTACTCTGCTTTGTGCCATTCGTAGATGTGCCTTTCCACGTGCTCGACCCCCCCCCCCCCCC
>OMKY01227680.1:0-10314 GCA_900302395.1 Bregmaceros cantori | reverse complement strand
GTGAAATTTAAAAATCAATCTTTTTGTCTGCGTCGCGCCTGCATACCTGGCGCTGTATGTGTGTGTCTGTGTGTGTGCGGGGTGGAGGGTGGGGGTGTTGAAGAGATCGGAGGTGGACATCGGGTAGTTAAGTCGATAGTGTATGTGTGTGCGCGCGTGTGTCTGTGCGCGCGCGTGTGTGTGGGAGGGGGGGCGTGAGGGGGGGACACCAATCGAGGTCCACACCGTTCGCTACTACCGTTCGCTACACCCAGACCCAGGGAGCCGCCCGCCGTTATATCCAAAAGAGAGAGAAAGAGAGAAAGAGAGAGACAGGACATCAACATATGTGCCAACAGTTCCCAACAGCTGTCGCTAAAGCCCAGTTAATGTAACGAGTAGCGAAATGTACTCCAAAAGTAAAACAGTCCATCTCTGCTCCTCAGCTCCTCTAATTCATAGGCGCTGGTAGTGGTGGTGGGTGGTAGGGGGCGGGTCTGTTTTCGGACTGCACGTTGAAGCTCTTCTTCGTTTTTAAAAAAAATGCAGTTTCAACCTAATACATTCGATTATTTTGTTCATTTATTATTTTTCTTTATTTTAGCTCCAAACATGACTATTACAATTTTTTGGGAGATTTTGTACCGTTCTAAAATGTTTTTTATTTATTTAGAGGCAAAATATCATACATTTGACAATTCCATATTCAGCATGTCACCCCGCCTTTAAGTTAGTTTTTTCCGGCGTCAGCGCCGTTTCTCCATCTTTATTGGATAGGATTAGTCGGAAACTGGGTTGAAGAGATCGGGGGTAGACATTGCAGACAAGTCGACGAGCATAGTCGAACTCGTGACACTGCGGACGCTGCGGTAGACACAGCGCCACTAACATGAATGGGGTCGCGTTAGGTGCGGTGTCCATAACCACTCGGCCAAAGCGGACCCCTACATTTCAAACTACACCGTCGCTGCCACACAGTCCTTTGCCACCCAGCCCTAACTGTCAGATAGGGTCAGAGTAGCCATAAAAATGAATAAAAATAAAATAAATAAAATAAATAAAATTAAAAGTATTGTTACCTCAGCAAAATATTACTCAAGTAAAAAGTAGTCACCCAAATAGCTACTCAAGTGAAAGGAAAAAAGTACTCCACAAAAAAGTTACTTACGTAGTGAAAGTACTGAGTAACTTTCAGTAAAAAAAATGAAATAAATTAGGACAAATTCTCTTTTCAAAATGTAATTTAATGCCCCTTGTTGATTTACAATCCCAAGAGTGAGAGCGCCCAAGAGGGAGAGAGAGCGAGATAGCGCCTGAGAGAGAGAGAGAGAGACCAAGAGAGGCGAGCAGTTCCCAACAGGTGTCACTAAAGACCAAGTTAATGTAATGAGTAGTGGATTGCTGACATCTCAGTAAAAAGTAGTTTCTTTTTTCACCTCAAATTTACTCAAGTAAAAGTATAAAGTGACCTGTGAAAAATGTACTCCAAAAGTAAAAAAGTACACACAAAGATTGTAACGGAGTAAATGTAATGGGTTGCTGTCCCTCTGCTAGTGTCCCCAGTGCATTGTGGGAAAGCTTACGTCTTCTCCAGCAGGATCTTGTACTGTTCATCTCCACTGCCTCCCTCCACCTCCTGGTCCAGTCTGGTGATCAACTCGTTCTCAAACTGTCAACACACCACAAGACCTTTACATACACACTACATAGGGTCCCTGTCCACACTCACTTATAGTGCACTCACTTATAGTGCACTCAAAAGCAACGGCCGAGATTTCAGACAATAGAGTTGTTACAATTGTTAGAAATATAATTATAAAATATATAATTATTAAATTCAACAATCATCACAAAAAGTCAAAAGTACTTACATTTATAACTATTTACCGTGGCCGGTTGCTGTTTACTCCCACCGGGCCATTTTTTTTAAAGTTTAGGTCATTTTTAAAATGTCTCGCAATGCATTATGGGTTATATTGCTTCGTCTAGGGTACATTCGATGCTCACTACTTTTTGCGGTGCATTTTGGGATACTTTCAGTGCACCATATAGGGTACATGGGGAATTCGGACACCCCTACAAAATGGCGTGCACCCCATATAGTGCACTATATGGGGGATAGGGAGCGGTTTTGGACACAGCCAGTGTCTGGGCACGTGGGGAAGGCTCTGCCGCACTCTACTAAAAAGTGGGAATTTTCAACAAAAAGCAGGTCATTATCATTTCTGGGAGCTTTTTAACACACACAGTGGTTTCTGACAGGAATTTGTAGACTTTCAGAAAAACTGATTACACAAACCTCAGGGTTGTTTGGTGGGTCGCACCATTGCTGGGCACCAAGATGGGATGGTGTTGTTGGCACAAAGAACCTATTAACTCATTCCGTGCCAAAGCCACATTTCCGCGTTTTTGTGAATAGTACCGAGGACTCGCTGAGTGCTAAAGGCGCTTTGTCGCGTCTCTAGGTTTCATTTCCACAAAAATATAGATTGGGTGCAGTACCTCTGTCTGACCGCCAGGTGGTTATATCTGTCGCCTCTGGGGCTTGATGAGGGGAGCGTAATACTAGCGTTGTATACTGCCACATAGCAGCCACCACCGGCATTGCACCCGAGTTTACAGAGGTTTTTGTGAGAAATTGCCTGTTTTCAGTGATGCCCACCCCTGTTCTGGAGGCTATAACTGAAGAATGGAAACGGGTAGAGACATGCCCTTTTTTTGATGATAAATGAGATTCTAACGTTTTCTTTGCTACGTGTTGTGTTGAAGAAAACCCTGTGACGTGGGCTGGCACTGAATGAGTTAATTCTGCTACGTTAACATTTTTGATATAATACACTATTTGTATTCCATGCACATTGGATCACTTGGGGATGTAGCTTATATGGATTTTATTTTTTTATTTTATTCCACACATCGTCTGCTTCATGAAAGCCATGTTACAATGCCTTTCACTTTCAAGTTCTTGATAAGAATGGTATTATGGCTAATGGGCGTGTGATAACATCTAGCTTCTATTAGTACGTTTTTCAGTAGTTTGTGGCCCATCTTGTTGCTTGCTAGCTACCAACTTCAGAGTAGCCTGGCGAGCCAGAATCACTGCATCGTCCACACATTGCACATCGCTAGATGCTTGCATTGGGTCTGGGAAAATCAGGGTCGCCGTCGGTACGGAATCAATCGGACGTGGGGGGAGGGGTTTGTACGGGTTGCGCAAGATGTGGGCGGAGTTTGTACGGGCTAAGCGAGACATGGGCGGAGTTTGGTTGGCACACCTCCACACCACTTGTCCCACCTACTGCGCTGTGACTGGATAAGACGATTTGATTGACATGTGTTTTTTTACGTTTTTGGACCGTGGTTTTACCAGACCCAATGCATGCGTCCAGCGATGCGTGGACGATGCATTGGTTCTGGCTCGCCCAGGCAATCTTCATATGTTCTATGGGTAATTAATTAATTTTTACGTGGTCTTCAAGTCGGTCTTCGAGCTAAAGTCATTTTAGCTCAACTTTAGAGTAACATTGACTTGCTTACTGCTTTGGCTTTGGTCCAAAATAGCGAGTCTCCCCCTTCACTTTTCTGCATGACTGTGTACCAGCTCTAAAAGTCCGGTCCACAGCCCTTAGACAACAGTATTGAGACACCGTTTGCTCTAGCGACATCCAGTGGATACATTTAGAAGAGAGGTTTATTGCATATTTTTGTAACTGCGGATTAAACCAGTTTGCCCGCTATATTTATGTTACTGTCAAATTGATCTTTTCCAATTCTAGTTCCTACTATTTTAACCAATCGTGCATGCCTGGGGTAGATGTTTAAAATTGTGCGTTAATCTCCTGAACTTCCAATCCAACCTAAAAGAAAAAAATGCATTTGTTTTTCATTGACTTGACTTCAGCCTTGAGCTGAGGTGGTCTTACTCGCTGGCGGGTTTGGTCGACACATATTTTGTTTTGCTGGTACGGCTGAATCGTGTGTCAAATGTGGTTGAAGCTAACTCAAACTTAGCCTAATTCCTGGTTCACCGTTTTATCACTGTTTTGTTTGGTCTGATGTGTTCATAAGTTATCTTGTCACTGCTGGCAAGACTTATTATTATGTAACATATAATCGATATACCTCTGAATTTAGAGGGTTTTTTCCACAGTGGAGGGACACTTTGTTTCAGTGTTACAAGTTTATTTTATGAAAGGCAGGGAGATGAACGTTAATTCTGTGGACTTGTTACACATATAAAAACAATGTGTATACAATGTATCATTTTTATAACGATATCTTGTAATATTTTGTTACCAATAGTTGACTATCCCAATTATTCCAGATATAGAATATTTGACAGAGAAATATCAGGATATCGGCGTGTAAACTATTGGAAATAAAAGGGGTTATTTTGTTGAAAACATTACATTGAATTAGTGTTTAAATACGTTTATGCAAGTATTCTTAGTGCTTTTGGGATCTTTCATAGATATTTACATGTAGTCTTGTATAACAAGTTTGTCTGGATTCTGGAGTAAGAGTCCATAACGCAAATTTGATTCAACCATTCACAAATCCAGCTCATATGAATTGGCACAACTCATCATTATGACCGTTCGTTATGTATCATTAAAAGTTGAGTTGTAGTACACATCTGGTCGAGACCTACTGCCAATGATCCCGATATTCTATACCCAAAGTCTAAAGACAACCTTGAATTTGGACAGAGAAAAGCCAAGACTTTCTGCTGTAAATAACGTGTCCGTCAATCTATATATCCAGAGTAAATGACATGCACAACCTTTGCACTGTGCAGATTATATAACTGAAATTTACCAGACATATTTAATAGAGTGATAGTAGCTGTAGTTTTCTATTTTCCTCCGAGTTCCGTAGTGTGTTTGTGCTCTCCTCAGTCTTTTAGTTCACAGCCGTGGCTTGAGAATGTACGCCAAACGCCCACCCATCGTTCTTCCACGTTTTCATTTTTTTTCTATTGCACGTTGTTAGCCTGACAAGCCAGACCTATCTACTCCTTGCCGTTCACGGGTGAGTTGCGATGCAGGGTTGATTGGTCGGGCTTCGCCAGGCCACCACCTTAATCGATGTCCTGTGTCCTCATACATTTACACTATATCCTCCTGAACTTTTTTATGAACCTTTGTGTGTGACTTGCTGTATCTTCTGTTGAGATGCCACCCAATAACATTTTTAACACAACTATTTATTCACCTCATCCTAAACTATTAAGACTCCTTTTTAATATATTTCTGGCCATGCCTGACCTTAATGTGCCATAATCTGTAGCCTAACATTGCTATAACTTCTCCTTAAATCAATCTTGCTTTTTAAATTTAGTCTGCCTAATAAGGTAGACATGAACTTTATCGTAGTTTAAACCAGGGCTTTGAACCGGTTCAAGGAGCGAAAGCTTTTTGTATTTTCAAGGGAACAGAATCAAAACCGTAATTTTTGTTATGTTCTGGAACAGAAACACTACACAACAACACATAATGGTAACCAGTTACCAATGGTTGTATTTTGTTCCTTCAAGTTTTCGTTGAAACACGGCGCGAGCTGTCCCATAGGTGTCCGCTGCTCCGCCAGTCTCTGCTGTCGTGCGCCTTCCCTTGCAAAACATGTCCCTGATGAGCGTCGAATTGAAACATTGAAAGTTGTGTTTTAGCTGATGTCAACGAAATTAACCGTTCCGAGAACATATTTTTTTTCATTCTAAGTTCCCAGTTTGGGAACCAATTTATTGGTGGAACTCACAACGTATCAGAACGAACCGAAATGGAAAAAAATCTTGGTTCAAAGCCCTGGTTTAATTTGGTCTAATGATGAACTAGACGCCACCACCACGTTCCTTCGAATGAGTTTTATGTTTGTCACATTGGCCAAACTGAGAGTGTGTGCCCCCCACCCCCACCCCTCCATGTCTGACTTCGTATTTCTGGGGCCATCTCATTGATATGGAGGAAGACTTTGTCTTTTTCTGCTGCATTTCTACATCCTAGCGTCATTCAAGCCATCACTTCTGTGGCGTCCCAACTGCCAAATCTAAAACTTTCTCTTTCTCTTGGCTCAATGAAATGACACCCTGTGAGAAGTTGATTGCAGCTAAACATTATTTGTATTTTTTGGTTAATGTATTCATATTTTCTTTGTCCATTTGTTGGTTGGACCAGTATATATACATATATATCCCCTGGAAAGCCAGAACCAACGATTATATATATATATTTTTTTTCTTTTTTTCTTCCCTACCGTCTTTATAGAAAATGTAAACCTGTTGATGTTTGGTAAAGCCAAAGATGACATCTTCCTAGTATATTTTATCCACAACTTGGGTGTATAATTTATGTATGCATATTTTGTTTTAAAGATTGAACTGACAAGCAACTTTTTGTGTTAAAAGATGCGTTAATTTTAAATTTAAAATTAATTCTTTTTTTTGTGTGTTTCTAGTGAAACGTCCACATGTTACCGTAGTGAAATGCGCCCTCTTCAACAGATACATGAGTTTTTTTTTGTTTTTTTTTAATTCTTTGTTAACTCCAGCTGACTTGGTTCCTTGTGTTTCATTCTGGTGTGTCCTCCTGCAGTGCCTCCCAGTGGTCGTTTTGTTTTATACCGTGCATGTTCCCTTTTCAATAAATGCACAAATGCACTTGCAGCAACTGATGAAGGCGTGTTTTGTGAATGGTCCCATTTTACACCATTTTGAAGATGGGTGTTGTTCTTAACAATATGATGATGCAAATCATGATAATGATGAAGCTTCCCCATTTGAAAAATGTATATTAAAAAAATTAGTCTTCACTCAAATGTTGGCGCACACCCTGCAGTAGGGCTGCAACTAACGATTATTTTAATAATCGATTAGTTGTTTTCTTCTTTATCACCTTTCTTCCATCAGTCATGACAATTTAATATTTCATATTTTCAAACATTATGTATTAGAATCAAATTTACCGGGACCAATTGGGGTAATGTCAGCACAAAACTCTTCGCGATTATCGATTATTAGATATGTTGCCGATTAATTCTATAATCGATTAATCGACTAATCGTTGCAGCCCTACCCTTCAGTGCCGTTCTTTTATTTTGGAAGTCTGAGTTGTCCCGAGGAAAGGAGCTAAATAAAGCATAAAAATTTGAAATGGATAACAATCTATTTATATTTGGGTCGATGCTACATATCATATCGGATTGCCCAATCTCAGAATTAACCTTAACCTCCTAAGCATAACCCTTTTAATTGAATTTAAACTGAATTTAAACTGAAAACAAAAACAAAAAGTTTGCACAGATGTGCTTTAAATAGGGAATGACTAAAGACCGAAAGGGCGTCTTTTAACTTCATTCGATTTGCTTCAGAATCGGTAGGCACATGCCCCCGGGGCCACCCAGAGGCCTGTGCAAACTTTGACACCAATGAAGTTATGCCTTGAGTCATTCCCATGGCAACGGAAATTAGCGACGCGTTAAACAAAAGTTTGCATAGCGCTGCTTTAAACACAACCGTAGAACAGCGCATGCCGACGGTCCTGTACAAGGTGAAGTTGTACCTGTACAAGGTGTTGTTCAGCCCCCACCTGGGCCACACCTCCCTCTCCCTCCCACACTCCAATCTTTGTACTTCCTTCAGTTCCCTCCATTCCGTGTTGACTGCCCAGAGTCCGCGGATGTTCCTTTAGTGTCTCCACCGTTATCCTGTTATAAGCTCCATCATAGCTGCTGCTTCCACCTTCTCCAACAAGTAAGTTAACATCACATGAGAGAGATGGAAGAACGGTTTTGATCGACGCTGCTGCGGAATTCAAACTATTTTCTTTTAATCTCGGATTGTCTTGCAAATTGGTCGTCGGGAGAGTTTTGACGGCAAAGGTAACACTGATTTTTCATGGCTGAATTTATTTAGTTTTTAGCTGGATTTAGTTTATGTAGGGCGTCGGACGAGCGATAGTTGCGGTGGTGTAACCTGGAAAGTCAGAACAAACGAATCGTTCACGCACAGCTCGGTTGAACGCGCGTTCATACCTGTTCGCGAGCGATGCGTGGACGATTCGTTTGTTCTGGTTCTGCCAGGCTGGCTGGGAGTGGTGCGTGTTGGAGGGTGGGGTGTGTGCACGGCACGTCTCTACTTGCACAGCCTGGTTGCCTGGTAACCAGGTAGTAACCAGGTGGGCCGAATCTCTCGAGTACAACAACGAACGCCATTCATGTCAATGTTTACTTAAAGTCTGTTGACATGGGTTAATATACAGCCTTCACTGCGGTATTTAACGTTAACTACTCAACATTTCTAATGAGTCACGGGGGAGACATTTTAGCAATTTGTGTTTTTTTTTGTTTTTCAATTAAAAATGTGTTCACAGGCAATTGTTTGTAATGAATTCATTTAAAAGTAGCGTTTTATAAAATTTGAGTTCCTGGGTTGTGGAATGTTAGACAATTTAATCGGCACACAACAAACAACATTGTACTGGGCTGCCAAGTCTCTCACTACTTCTGGGGTGAGATTGTACTCACTTTGAGCTTCTTTGGCACATGATGGTTATTTAAAAAAGTTTGATGCATGTGTGAGAACGAGTGTTGTCGGACAGTGAGAATGAACTGATGAACTCACTCCCGAAGAGTGAGACTTGACAGCCCTGCTTAACAGCGTTGTTAGAATAGCAAATCTGAATTAAATATCAGAAATTATTTCAAGCGTTTGTTGAGTCTGTGTTAAAAAAAACTGTTAAACTAAACAAAAAAGTTAAACTTCCTCCAGCTCTCCCGTTGAATCCCTCCCAGAGCTCCACATTCCAGAGCCGTGCCTGTCTTGCTGCCTGTCTTGCTGCCTGCGCAGACATGTCGCTCTACAGCTTCGGGCTCGACCCGCTGTCCTGTCACGCCTGGAACAAAGACCGGACCCGTGAGTACAACCCTGCCACCTTCAGGCTGATTCCGATATTACCACTTTCATATCACAATCAGAATATTTTATTCCAAGGGGGGAAGTTATGTTCATTCGCCAATTCTATTTACAGAGGATGAATAATAACAATTATATAACCACCGGTAAATCTGAAGCAAGTTCCAATTTCCTGAAACTAACACTCACAGTATGTGATAATATTGTACAATAAAGCAGTAAAACACTAAATTATTAATATGTTAATATAATTATCACCACATATATCAGAAAAGGGCTTAGTAATAAACTGTTTAATCTTATGGAAAGTAATTTGTTTAAATCATTCTAAATAATCAAAGAGTATCGGATGTGAGACGGTTGTGCATTTAATGTGTGTGTGTCTGGTGTGTCTGTTGTGTGTTTAATGTGTGTGTCTGTTGTGTGTCTGTGCAGAAATAGCAGTGAGTGTGTTTAATGTGTGTGTCTGTTGTGTGTGTGTGCAGAAATAGCAGTGAGTGTGTTTAATGTGTGTGTCTGTTGTGTGTCTGTGCAGAAATAGCAGTGAGCCCCAACAACAACGTGGTGAACATCTACGAGAAATCAGGCAAAGAATGGAACAAGATCCACGAACTGACCGAACACAGCGGCCGCATCACCGGTATGACCTTTATTTATAGAGCACATTCAAAACAACCATGCTTGAACAAAGTGCTTTACTATAATAAATAGAATGGACCAAAGCATCAACATTTATTTAACAACATTTATTTCATTAAATGGGCAAACTAAAAGAACACAATAAAGAGTTAACGAAAACAATGAAATCCAATACAAATGTAAAGGTTTGCCAAACGTCCGCGTAGGTTCTTACCTTCGCTGCACCGAGCAGGTTGTCACGCACTGGTTTGTCAGCAGGATAATTGAAAAACTTGTGCACCGATTTGGATGGAATTTTTTTTTTACAGTTGTCGGAAATGGCACACGGAACAAGTCATTACATTTTGGTGCATTTCTGCAGCCTATAAGTGACATAACATTATAGCATCCAGTTGGACAACTGTTATGAGTTTACAAACTGCAGCAACACACAGCAGTTGCCTCCACTCTACTGCGTGGTACCAATACAGCTCAGATAGATCGTGTAGCAGTTAGCCCGGTCTGCCAAGCTGGAGACCAGGGTTCGTGACCCACCTCAGGTGGATTGCGGAAATATTTATTTTTATGACCATAATCCCGCGTACCCCCAATAGCATTCTCGTGTACCACTGGTGCCAAGTGATTAAATGTTGGTGCATTTCTGTAGCCTATAAGTAACATAATAGCGTCTTGTAGCAGTTCGCATTTCTTGGGGAAATTCCATACACACGCAAACCCATTGTGACATTTGCTGACCAGCACATTCTTGGACTGCTGTATCTGGCTTTGTGTCTTATTGTGATGTCATA
>OMKY01227656.1:0-10236 GCA_900302395.1 Bregmaceros cantori | reverse complement strand
GTATGTAATGGTCCTTGACAATGTTTTTTTTATAGTTCCAGGCAGAACTTAATTATTTGTAAACAACTATAATTAAATACAGTTAACTATAATAAATATAGAAATAAATAACAATTTGTTTAGAAAAGTATAAGTTCCATGTGTAGATACTAATATATGCATACATACACAGGTATCGGAACTGACCATTTGGTCACATGATTCGTTTGTATCCGGTGCATTGTGGGTGAAGATGTTAAGGCACACATGAGGACAGACAGCGACCGCAGGAACGCGGCACCACAAGTTTTTCTACACCAGGTTGATGGGTGCACACGGTACAGTGTTTTTTGTTATTGAACTTTAATTGAATATGTTTCATTTCTGTACATGTGCGTGTGTCGGTGACCCAATGTTTATTCCACTTTTCTTTGTATTACAGTTTTCACGGTGTCTTATCAAGAAATTAAAGTACAACGACATCTGTATGAAGCGTGATCATTTCAACAACAACCGGTGTAGCTATACTGCCTTTTCTCCTTCCAGAGCAGACTCCTCCGGCTCTGCAGCAAAACAGCCCCCCACTCAACGGAGAACGTTGCCCACTGCCAACAACTGTGCCGCTTTTTGACATTTTGACGATCTCGCGATTTCGGAAGTACGTACAATGTCAACCCGTAAAGGCCAAAAATTGTGATTGATGATCAAATCGAAAACCGCAACACCCCTAGTCCCTTGTGCATGTCATGTTGAGTTCACTCTCACCTTCTTCTCCCTGCACCGGCTCCTCCAGCAGTAGCTCAGTCATACACTCCCAGTCCTTCAGCAGTTCCTGAGAACTTTCCCACAGGGAGTCCACCAGGTAGGCTGCATGCTCGTGAAGCTAACACACAAAGGCAATCAGCCGTTCAAATTAGTATTCCAACTTAAAAAGTAATAAACCAGAAGCAGACGAGAGGAACAAGTCTTGGATAGGGGGTAGAGAGGAACAGGTCTTGGATAGAGGGTAGAGAGGAACAAGTCTAGGATAGGGGGTAGAGAGGAACAAGTCTTGGATAGGGGGTAGAGAGGAACAGGTCTTGGATAGAGGGTAGAGAGGAACAAGTCTTGGATAGGGGGTAGAGAGGAACAGGTCTTGGATAGGGGGTAGAGAGGAACAGGTCTTGGAAAGTGGTAGAGAGGAACAGGTCTTGGAAAGTGGTAGAGAGGAACAGGTCTTGGATAGGGGGTAGCTCTGATTATATTCTCTGATAAGAATACCAGATAATAATTGTGTTTGTAAATGTTGTTTTTGGTGGTCAAAATTATATTTTGTCATATGATAGTGATGTTCACAGTGAGTGCCGTACCTCACTCTCTAGAAAAAACAGCACCAACATCCTAATGAGGTTTCCATTGGGGCTGCTCCTTCCTCGCCGTTTAGCCAACGCCTCCTCAGCCTGAGGGTCATGACGACTAAACAGCCTGGTGGGACACATTCAAATCATTAGATTCAAGATCAAGATACGTTTAATTCTCCATATTGCATATACATGACAGCAGTACACACACATGGAATTTTAGATGGGCATGGAACAACTCTCTCAAGATCAACAGGTAATGAACAAGGTGAACACAAAAGAAAGAAAAGCAGCACATAAGTTATAAAGTGACACTGGCATAGAATCAGCACATGTAACATGTCAACATATCAAGCAGAACTACCCCCTGTGTTCAGTAGCATCACTGCGCGTGGGAAGAAACTGTTTCTCTGGAGGTCTTAGTGCGCAGGGCTCTGTAGCGTACTTTGTTTAGCCACACATACATACACGTAGAGTCAAATTCTTTCACCATATTTAACCCATCCCTGAGGAGCGGTGGCCAGCCGCAAAAACATGTTCTAGTTAACCTGGTCCATCCAGTGCCCCTGGTCAAGGCAGTGGCTCACAATCTGGAGTTGGCCCCCAGGCGCCGCAAATGGTTGCCCACCGCTCCTCAGGGATGGGTTAAACGCGAATGAAGAATTTCACTGTACATGTATGTATGTGTGACAAAATAAAGTATCTTATGTAAACTCCACACAGAAGGGACCTGTCCGGGTTGGGATTCGAACCCAGGACCTTCTGGCTGTGAGGCAGCAGTTGATAGCACTGTCTTGAGTAGTTGGCCACTACCAAAATGTTTCCGACTGTGGCTTCAAACAGGGTGGGAAACAGACGTACTTCCTGTGGAGGAACTCGCCGGCAGCGACGGCGACCGGCCGATGAGCCGAGTACACCAGATGGTAAACGTTCTCGCAGTCCTCATTGGACAAGGCGTCTTCGCTGCCCCTGCAAACAGAGATCGGAGAGTTTTTATAAAAATAAGAGATGCACGATATTGAATGACTGATTAATCAGCCTTTTTTACTGACGATTAACCTGAAATGTTAATATGCAATATTACTATTGAAAACTTTTTCGTGGTTCGCTATCTTCAAGTATTGCTAAAAGTTAAATTTTTCTGTATTGGCATGGAAGAACCTACTCTTCCGTGCTAAATTATTGTGTTTTCACACATTATGTGTCGTTGTGGCTTAACAGTAGTGAGTAACCAAGAGAACAGGCGGGGCCATGACACTGGGAATACCTACTGAAAACATATATTCAACGCGTTTGAGCAGAGAATGGGCCAAACAAGTATACGATTCTAAGGAAGCTGCCAATCAGGCTGCAGAACGTGACGTCACAGGTGGTCGGCGGCCATTACGGCTCCAGCGCGCTGTATGTTTATGCTCTCACTGCGTGCCCAGAGCGTATAGAGACACGGTTCGAGAGATAAATTACAGTTAGTTAAAATGTGTAAAATATAAATAACAAAAAAATGATAAAATGTAAGAAAGGCTGTGGAATATACCGGGACACGCTAGAGAAGGAGCCCAAAGATAAATATTTAGAAAAGATAAACATTATAAAACGGATTGGACCCCTGCCATTTACCATTTACTGTCAGAAGATGGCAGCATACACACATGGGTAGGGGTTCAATCAGTTTATAATGATTATCTTTTCTAAATATTTATTTCTGGCCTCCTTTTCTGTATATCCCACATCCTTTCTTACATTTTAACATTTTTTGTTATTTATATTTTACACATTTTAACAGTTCTTTCTCTCTCGACCTGTGTCTCTGCACACTCTGGGCACACAGCGAGACTGTTAAAATACAGCGTGCTGGAGCTGAAATGGCCGCCGCCCACCCGCGATCAAATTAGTTGGCGATTATTTCAATAATCGATTATCATCGATTAACCGGTTGCAGCTCTTTCCACAATCACCACATGTTAGCAAAAAAATCTATTTGATTTTGATATTTTTTTCACTTTACGAACTACGTGAATTAGAACACAGCCTAAAACCAGCAACGTACTGCAGGATGAGGGTGACCAGTCGGATGGCCTCCACAGCCACGTCATACTCTTTGTCCAGCGTCATTGACACGATACGGTCCTGAAGGAAGTCACACAGAGAACACGAGGCTCGATTAGAAAGAGGATCAATAGCCCCTCATTCATAGTCTTGTTTCTGTGGCTTAGATCACAGCACAGACACGTCCATTCACCCCCGCTCTCTCATCTCGCTCTCATCTCTCTCTCATCGTCCTTTCACACTAACGCTGTCAATAAAATGAGAGAATCTCATCTGCTGGCGACTGATAACCTATTACCATGGATAAATCAATAAGATTACTTTTAAACGGAAAACATTATGCAAATATCGCTCTGTTTCTCTGACCGCAATGCTACCACTATAATGTCTGCCACCCCCAAGTTGAGACGTCACCGGGCAATACAGGGACGAGATTGTGACGTCACGCTTCCAAAAATGCTGCCAAAGTGAGGAGTAGCACCTCCTCCTTTCGGGAGGAACAGCGTCCGACAGGACGCTGCTCCTCCTGTTGGACGGATCCAACACACACACAAAGGCCGTGGAGCAGTCTTTTCTGAGTTACATTTCTTTCGTTTCCCCAAATGGAACCCCAAGTTACCGCTATCCGACAAGACTGAAAGACGCCTTCTTGCTTGCCTGCTGTTGGACGATAAGACCATCGACTGCATTCCGGATGGGACGAGGGTGTGTTCGCTACATTTCCATTCAGGTAAATTGCCCAAAATATTTGTCAAATGACTATCTAGTAATGTTGCGTTTCCTTCGTACCGAGTTGGTGCGTCCGAGATGGACGCCTCCCGACGCTGCGTGTAGAACCACGTGACCACGTATGGACCAATGGGGTGGCCGCATTACCTCGGAGGCCCGCGCCGGTCAACATGCGAACAGGGAGCGGCCATTGACACCAGAGGCCGCTCCTACTATGTATAATAAGCTCCTCCCAAAGTCGCATCGCAACCAATGGTCAATGCGTTCGGTAGCGGAATCGAACAGAAATGAGGTAAATGCTCGTCCCTAATTGCTACTGAAAATGTTTTTCTTTGCCTCAAACAGAAAAATTTGGTAGAATAATCAATTACCAAGCCCACACCGTAGACTCATTATGACAACATGAAAAGTGTGTTTTTTTTCTTTTCTTTTTTCTTTTGCAGGACACAGTTATTTCAAAAAACCTTTCTTGATGAAGAGAACTTACCTTAAAGCGATTGGTGAATAGTTCAAGCTTTGGAAAGAGCTCTCTATTAGTGTACAGGTTCTGTAGAGCCTTCAGACATTTCAGGCGGACCTCGCCTTGCTATGTGGGCACAGAGAGAGACTCATTTCAGAATCCAAGATAGTATCTTAGCAGTAGGGGTGTCACAGTGTGGAAGTTTTCAATGAACTAATTAGTGACAAATAATGAGACAAATCTTTCTTAACAACAACAGGGCACCATGTAAAGTGTGAATGAATATTTGAGACCGCAGTGAATGTTGAAGAAGCACTTACCCGATCGTGCAGGGTCCATCCCACATATTTGAGGTAACTGTCGTTAAGGAAGGCATCGCTGTACATCTTCATCCACACCCCGATCTCCTCGATGCAGATGGCTCGGATCTCAGCAATAGCGTCCCTGCCGTGGAACAGTAAAAAGGTGCAATCTTATCTCAAAGTTGGCCAACATATGCCGCACTTCATTTTTGCCTGTAACGGTAAAGTTAACACCAACCTTCGATTTTATTTCTCTGAAATAGTCAGTTTGAATTAATGTAAGCAGTGGCACTAGTAATCAATCAAAAAGGATTCCCGGTGGCAGAGTGGTGCGCTCCCCACAGACCATAGGTCGTGCAGAGACACGGGTTCTGATCCCCACTCTGGCTATTCTGCAATGTCTCCCCTCGTCTCTTCATCCCAGTTTCCGATATAACCCTATCACTATCTCTCAATAAAAAGAATAAAAAAACGATGCTTGCACCCAAAAAATAACTACAAAAAAAATAAAACATTTGCCTAAAAATATTAGTTAATTAAGGGAAACTTTAGAGCGGCAAAAACAAAAAAGAAACACCTTCACACACCACCACACAACCATTCTAGTCATTAGAGCTGCAATAACTAGAGGTATGCAGTCAGCACCAACTGCTCAAGGGATATAGAGGCACCTTCTTCTTCTTCTTCTGTTTGTCTGTGCAAGTATAAATCCATGCTTGCCGTGATGTCATATTACATGCTACCGGTCAGTGGTAGTGACTGTCATGTCATAAAGGATGTGGAGAAGGACGCAAAGAAGCCAGAGTCTGGGGCGGGCAACGCAAAACTGTAAATATCCCCCAGATCTACTGACCTGTAACGATGGACAAAGATCCCCTTGAAGATGGAGTTCATCATGTTCTCGATCTCATCTTGGTTTTCTTGGAGCTAAAAAGAAAAGCAACATTGCACACGTTAGTCTCTTCTTTCAAAAGACTTGGTGCACTTCACATTTGGCGCTGTGTCACTCTAGGAGTTAGATTTGACGACTCATTCAAATAAATTCATCAGCCAACTGATTAATTCATTTGAACGATTGATCCATCAGCTGAGTAAAGTGCACCTCCTTGCGCTTTTGCAGGAGAAGCTCCAGCTTCTCGTTAGCGCGCTTGCCGGCCATCTTATTCCTCTCCGTCTCGTACTGCCGCTGGGTGTTGTCCTGGTGGATGCTCAGGTTCAACGCCACGTTCACCAGTGCAGTCATCAGCTTCATGGCTAAGGAGGGAAGGGGTGTGGGATGGGGTTGGTAAATGTACTTAATTTAGTCACACACACATATATACAGGTACAGCGAAACTATTTCTCCAGATTCTGAACCAGTGCCTTGGCCAGGATCACTGACTGCTGTTTCTGCTGATGCGTGCGTTATCAATATGCGTTGTCTTTGTGCGTCGTCCATGTAGCCTGGCGAGCGAGAGCCAACGAATCATCCACGCATTGCAGACAATTAGAGCGATCATTGGGTCTGGTAAACCAGGGTCGAAAAACGTGTGTTAGAAAAAGGGTCAATCAAATCGTGTTATCCAATCACAGCACAGTAGGAGGGACGAGCGGTGTGGAGGCGTGACAACCAAACTCCGCCCATATGTCGCGTCACCCATACCAAACTCCGCCCACGTTTCGCATACAATTAGAACGATCATTGGGTCTGGTAAAACCAGGGTCGAAAAACGTGTGTAAAAAAAGGGTCAATCAAATTGCGTTATCCAATCACAGCGCAGTAGGTGGGACGAGCGGCGCAGAGGCGTGACAACCAAACACCGCCTACATCTCGCGTCACCCATACCAAACTCCGCTCACGTTTCGATTTGAATAATTTAATTGGTCCGCCGATATGCGGGAGACGTCTGCCTGATTTTCCCAGACCCAAAGTACCGTCTAGCGATGTGCGGACGCGCGGACGATGCGGGGGTTCTGGCTCGCCAGGCTATCGTCTATGTGCTCTGTCCACTGACCTAAACAAGGATAATAAGAAAGGGATGGGGCAGTTACCTGCCAGTGTGGACGTGTGTCTGAAGGCTCGCACCTGCGAGTCAGACAGTCCGGTCAGCAGCGAGATGACCGTGTCCATCATGTACTCGTCGTAGATGATGCTGTACTGACACTGGCGAATCAGCACGCAGATGAACTCGCAGAAGTTGTAGCGGAACTTCTTCCACAGCGGGCCGGGCATGGTGAGAGGGTAGTCGCCGCTGTCCTGGTGTGGGATACAGGCACATTTGAATAGAATACACAATTAACTGCCGAAGAGTCAAGTCTTGGGCAATTAACTCTCTCAGCTTGTCCCACTATACGACGATGCCTTCCTGCGAAACAGCACTGTCTTCAGCTATTCTGCCAGCTTCTGTTGTCGTCGTCCCCAACCAGTCCTGTATGTCTTGCTCCCATCATTTTGTGTGCTCCATATTTGTGTTTTTCACATTCACTCGTGGCGTTTGATATGCCTAAAATATTGCAGTTTTATTTTTTTCACAGTCTGCAGTAGTACTGGTGATGCAGCTCCCATTCTTGTTAATACCTCACCATTTGATATCAGAATCCTTCTGTAGCATTTCATTTCGAAGGCTGTGATCTTTTTGCTGTCAGTACTGCTTTTCCAAAAGGGATACCATTTGCGTTCTGATGAATTAGTATCATCACCTACCATGACATAGAGGTCTCTGAAACGTTCACTGAACCCGTTGAGGTAAGCCACGTAAAATGCATAGATAAAACTTTGGATTGCACAACATCTGCTCCTCATATCTGCTCCTCTTTTACTATATCCTGACTTACTTCCTACTTGGCCTCAAAGTAGAATAGAACCCCCTTCTATTCTACTTGGAGGACTATCCTGGAGAGGGCCAAATAGAGCCGTGAAGTGAGAACCTTAATTTTTCAAAATTAATGCAAATAGCAGCAGTCTCTTTTCCAAAATGTCAGACATGGGGCAATGGGGTCCTTCCATTTAAGGAGAATGAGACATTTGACTAATAGCATAGAGAAGGACAAGACTCGTTTGATTTTGCATGGAAGGGCAGAGGTCTTCGCAGGGGTGAGTACACCAAAGAGGGCCAGGAATGGGACAGAAACAGAGTATGCTGTAGACAGATATTGAAACACGCTTTCCCATAGGAGTAATTCTAGTGTAGGACAAATTTTAAAAAACGAGGTTCGCAGGAGAGAGAGCACACATCGTAAACAACTGTCTGCAACATTAGGGTAGACACGTGCCTAGCCCTTGTAAGGTGAGACGTAGTAAATACTATCTCGGCCTGAATAAGGCAGTGCCTAGCCTAGAAAATGAATACATTAAAAAATGAGATGTGAGCGTACCTCATCAAACTCCTCGGTCATCTTGCGGATGATCTCAGCATTTTGCATGTTGCGGAACATTTCAATCCGTACGGTGCCTGCAGGACAACCACAGTTATTACATTCGATGACACGTGCAGTAGTGCTTTTTAAATTTGACTGCAGCAAGTGTAAATGTAATGTAGGACTGTAGCTAGAGCTGAGCTTGGCGATATGGACAAAAAAACACACATCACAGTACACCGTGCAGTTCACCTAATCTGTATTTATTATGGAAAATCAAGTATTTACAGTAAATCCTGACAAAGCGTCCATGTCATGGAATTCCCGCTCCACACATATGTGGTGCCCGGGACTTGATGCATCATAAATGAGCGGATAATTACGCACCAACTCTCCTCGTTATTTCGTGACTTTGTTGCACACAAAAAAACATGGAAATATTGCAAATCTGTGTCAAAATATGGACGGAATTGACGGACGGAACGTGTGGTATACACATGTTACACCAGAGGTATACGTATCCGTACTTTACGTGAAGTATGAGTGGGCCTTCATGCCTGGTTGCAATGGATACTCGAGTCACCGGGATAGATCAGGGGACACCCAAGAGGAGCTGCTGGACAACATCTTCAAGCGCATTGAAAAACTGGACTCACCCTTGCAGCCGGCGCACTGGATGAAGAAGTTAATGAGGTCCAGTAGAGCCATGTCCCGGTCCTGTTTGTACGACTCGATCCAGTCGTCCACGACGGACTGGAACACAGGGACACAAAGTCACTCACTCACTTGTCCTTTATTGTCTAGTTTTGTCTGGACATAAGTACGGCTGCAGTGCAAACAATGACTATTTCATTGAACAGGATTTTTATTGCCGATTAATCAAACTCTGATAGAAATAAGTTAATTATTAATTATCGTTTAGAGAACTTGTTTAGAGAATTTCTCTGTCTGTCCTGCTGCTAGGTAATCAATTACCTAGACTTGTCTGGGAACCGGTCAGTAAGAGGTCAACTTATCTTTATGACTCTGTGTGTGGCAGCACAGGTCAAAGTTTATGACCTGTTTAGGTGTCTGCGGGAAACCAATGTTGTGTGTGTTCATGTGTGTGTTTCTTGATGTGTATTTTCTGTGTGAATAAAAACCTGGTCGCTTTCCCAGCGGTCAGACTTGGCATCTTACTTTCTTGGAGTATGTACGTGTTTATTCACCATACACTGTGAAGGTGCCATGTCTCAAACTACGATTTGCCTAATGCTGATAAACCGTCGATAGAAAATATCCAACACAAACACAGACACAGACATACACACAAACAAACACCGAAACACAAAGACTCTCTCTCTCTCACATACAGACACAGACATACACATAAACACAGACACACAAACACTCTCTCTCTCACACACACAAACATGCACACACACACAAACACACACACACACATACAAACACACACACACACACACACATAAACACACAAACACACACACACAGACACACAAACACACACACACAAACACTCACACAGACACACAAGCAGTGTTGGGTTCAGGTCAGGGGCACACACATCAGACTCAGCTGCATTCAACTGGGCGTGACATGACTGCGTCTGTGTGTCTGAGAGAAAGTATATGTGTTCTAGCGTGTGTGTGTGTGTGTGTTAGTGTGTGTGTGTGTGTGTGTGTGTGTGTGTGTGTGTGTGTGTGTGTGGTGAGTTCTAGTGTGTGTAGTGTAGTGTATTATCCTATTGTAGATTAGACGCCAGCGTGGAGAAGTGGGACGACAGAGCTTAACAAAAAGCAATATGTAACAGAGAGAGAGAGAGAGAGAGAGAGAGAGAGAGAGAGAGAGAGAGAGAGAGAGGGAGAGAGACAGAGTGAGGGGGGGGGGGAGAGGGAGAGAGAGAAAAAGAAAGAAGAGAGAAAGAGAGAGAGAGAGAGAGGGAGAGAGAGAGAAGAAGAGGAATAGAGGAAGAGGAGGAGAGCAAGAGGGGATAGATAGAGAGAACGAGAGAGAACGGAGGAGAGATAACTAGTAAGCGAGG
>OMKY01227605.1:0-11163 GCA_900302395.1 Bregmaceros cantori | reverse complement strand
GAAGCAGCGATGGCTCCGCGCCTCCTTTCCCCGGAGCTCCCCGTCCCTCCACCTCACGGAGATGGGACGGGACCCCTCACTGGGGGAAGGGAAGCGTGGACGCCGGGAGGAGACGTGCGGCGGAGTCTCCCCCACCCCTCCGCTTTAAATCCCCACTTTCCCCGACAACAAATGTTTTTATTGCCATTAAAAAGTGAACCGGGCCCGCGGCTTGCCCCTTGTAGTGCCACGGAGGAGATGACATGCACTACAAACGTTGCCGCCGCGGCACGCCAGGTCTCCCTCTACGGAGGCACCGACTGCATAGGCGATGAAGAAGCTTTTCAAAGTTGGGAGAGTTTGAAAGTGTGGGGAGGAAGAGAGAATTGATCGGGATCCCATGTGTTAGCACGTAATGTTCGCCTGCCATGCTATGTGTGTGTGTCTGCGCTCGCGGTCGCCCTCCTATTCTTGTGCTGTGTCCTCGCCTCCCTTCCCGCTCCCCGGGAGGCGAAGGAACGGGCAAAGTTCGCCCCGCACTCCGCGGACCTCTCCCTGCACCTCCCGGAGCACTCCGGGAGCTCCAAAGGGACGGGAGAGGGGGGGTGGTGTGTGGTGGTTGGTGGAGACCCGTGCCTTCACCACTCTGGGAGGAGATGCATCCAGCGCTCCCTTCCCCTGTTTTGCAGCTTAGCTCCGGAGCGCTATCTGATAGCAGCATTACATCGGACGCACCGACTCGAAAAGCAAATGGATAGATGGATAAAAATAAAATATTATTTTTATTAATATTAAAGATTAAACCACAAATTAGTTCCTTTAACGTTACGAGTCGGCACATCCTAGTTAATGCTTTTACTGAATTGGTCAAACGCGGTGGCGTGCTTTGATAACTGCATTACCTCGGACCTGCCGACTCGGAAAGTAAATGTAACGCAGCATATCATTGTCCGGTCCTGGGGACCGGGAGGATGACAATGAAGAGCCACCGCACAAACAGCGAGGCTAGCGGCCGGTCACAGAGAATAATCCCGCTTCTTTGTGTGTGTGTGTGTTAACACATCATTGTTTTGTATTGTATATTGACTACTCATTCCACATATTCCCTCCTTTCACTGACAAGGTAAAGGCACTTACTGCGGCGAGCCATGGGTGCCGCCTACGAGCTGGAGAGTGGGGAATTTAAATGTTGCCGCTTCCGCGGTTTCGCTCTTGCCGCTCAACACATGCCGCTATAAAAATAAAATGCTGCGGCGCGTTACAAGCTTCCAAAGCAAATTTTTCCGCCCAGTACGCGTTTGGTTTGAACACACAGTAAGACTTTAATTACTTTTTCAATCATTTGAGCAAATGCATATCCATAATATCCATGTGAACAAGTCTTTCATTGTATTGTGAGTGCCAAATCTTCTTATCATGCATTTATGAATCTTTCATTGTATAAACACTTTTCCATAGAACAAGCAAGCACATACTCCAGTTGTGTGCAAACTTACAATTTTACAATGAACTCAACAGAGAACTTTACAAAGTATTTACAGAATTTAGAAGCATTTACAAACCTCTTCAAGTGCTACCACACATATGCATTTTTATGCTGCATTGCAGATTCCAAGAGTGACTATGTCTGTCCATACATCAGAAGTTTGGCTTTGCTCAAATAACCAAAAAAATGTGTGTGGTGCAGCTCCTGTGAATGGAAATACATTTTGTTCAGAGGTGGGCTGATTCACAGGTCGGTCATTAATTGACATGTGGTTGGATGTTCACTAATGCTTGGTTGCACTGGGAATCTTTGTTTTTTCTTAATTGTATCCCCATCTGATCAGGTGCAGGGTAAGAGGCCAAGTTGCCAGCACTGTTTAGCGTCAGCGCCGTTTTTCCATCTTTATTGGATAGGATTAGTCGGAAACTGGGTTGAAGAGATCGGGGGTAGACATTGCAGACAAGTTGACGAGCGTAGTCGAACTCGCGACACTGCGGACGCTGTGGTAGACACAGCGCCACTAACATGAATGGGGTCGCGTTAGGTGCGGTGTCCATAACCACTCGGCCAACGCGGACCCCTAAACGACAGTATTTTAAAGATGTTCATGCTCCATGCAGCACAGACCGTGGCAGAGTGGACCATACCAGATGTAGCGATGCGCCATGAAGACTCTCTGGACATCAGAGTGGTCGACTGTTACGGTTCTTGGGCAGCGCTGTGGCATAGTCAGTTCTCTGCACTCAACATCCCTCATCTGCGGTCACATGCGCTCATCCACACCGACCCTTTTAGCAAGGTATGCTATCTTAAATGCAGACACGTTCAAATGCAAATATGTTGGTCTGCTCGAGTCACAATTTTGCATACGTTGTCTTTTTTATACAGTATATATGTCCAAATTGAGATTCTGCACTCATTCACCATCTACATTCCCAGAAAGCCTTGCGGAATTTTGCGGTTGGTCAGGCCAGAGTTGCAGAGCTTCATCGGCTTCCAGACCATGCCTTCATCCTGGATGATCACACATTCTTTAGCGACTCCCGTCTCGGCCGCAACGAGCAGAGGCGCCTCAACATGTCAAGCAGCTTGAAGAACAACATCGATCTATGTCTGCCCAGCACACAGCTATCTGTGGACTTCTTCCACGACCAGGTTGTACTCTTAGTTCTAGACCATTCATTGGCATGCGTCCTATTACAGTTTTGTTCAATTGCTAACAAGTATCCATGGGACACTTTCTCTCTTGACACAGAGTGATACCAAGGAAACACAATTGGCCAATTTCTTAATTTTCTTATCAAAAGCACTGTGACGGAGCACAAAGGTTTTCCTGTATGAAAAAAACAAAAACAAAATGTTTCCCAATAAACAAACTACAGCAAAATAAATAAATACATACATAAATAAACAAAAAGAGAAAGGGGGGAAACAATCAAAAAACCAAAACGGGCATCTAATCTCAATGGTCGTCTGGGTTTGGGCCTCCTCACATGGTATGTCCTTCAAAGCAGAAGTGCTTTGCGTGGTGTATCCAGCCTTGTCCACTGTAGCTTCCATGGCATCTAGGAGGGTCATTAGATCGGGTGGCCGATGGTTAAAGACCTTTGATTGGATTGAGGAAGGGTGAATATGTTGGAAGGAAGAGAGCTGAGATGTGTCCAACGCCCACATAGAGATGCTGCCCTCCTTTTGTCCTGGTACTGCCCTGTAGTACAATGACATTTTGTCCACGATAACACATTTTTGCCAAATTGAAGCCAGCTCCAAATCATTGTTGTAATGTATACCATATTGTATTGTAATCTACTGTGGTAATGTCAATTATTAATTAAATGCCTTGGGGGTGGGGGTGTGACCATATACAGTATACAGTATACGCCGTACACTACTACCGTCTCCTGGTAACACAAGGCATTACAAGGACAACCAGGATAAACTGGTGATGTTGTTTTATGTCACATCATTACTCGCATGTTATTCGTCACTGGCAGTAAACGTTGCAAAATAAGTATAACTAATTGCTTTCTTTATCACCTCTAAGCACACATACAGGCACACACACGTGTGTTGCCATCTGGAGGTTTTTTATAAAGAGAGAGGAGATGAAAAACCGCACATAAAACACATGGTTCGTGGCTCAACAACCGCAAGGGGGCGCACCACAGTTTATCAACTATTGCGGTTTATCGTTCAGCCTTAGTTCCGCCTCTGGTCAGACCACAGGTGGAACACAAGGTGCCGGAAATGCCAAATAAATCAGATACTGAAGGGGTATATATAGACTGTATATAAAGTAGACGCAGCGTGCATGACGTCATCCATAGACTGAATATAAAGTAGACGCAGCGTGCATGACGTCATCCATAGACTGTATATAAAGTAGACGCAGCGTGCATGACGTCATCCCATTGCTTTCATCAAATTTTTTTGTGCCCGCCGACTGCGTGCTGCCATTGTTGAAAGTACCCGTTTATCCGGGACAAGGAGAGATGGAGAGAGCTATACAGTATATGAGAGAGAGACACCCACACACGACTTCTTCCGGGGGTGCTGTCTGCTAGGGGCGCCAACGACCTAGTCAGAATGAATGGGATCCAATGGGAGCTGAAATAAAAAATATTAACGCCAAATCTGACGCGTTTATGAAATTATGACCCCCCCCCTCACAGAATTAACCGATAATTATCCCGGCAATATACATTAAAAAATCAATTAGGAAAGATCTTTAAATAGGTTAAAACAGGCTGCTAAGATTGGAATATTTGTATTTGTTTTTATATACAGTTAATACATATTAAGTCGACTGGAGCTGCTGCCGTTGATGGCCTGCCATTAATGCAGCTTTTTTAAACATTGTATCTGCAGGTTCAAAGATATGGACTGGACAGAATGATGATCAAGGGGACCGTGGACAAGATCGTCCCTGTGATGAAGGAAGAGGACAAAGAGGAGACTGGAGACAACCAATCAGACCTGACAAAGACCTGGAGAACGCGGGAAGTGATGCACTTCAACATCACACTGCAAGGCGGTGCCACACTACAGGCCAGGCAGGTATTGATAGCTATATTGCCCCTGGCAATGCATCCATGGAGGCAACCTAGGTGGCCGCCTGGGGCAATAACTCTGGAGCATCAAAATGTACCTACGTACATTCTTTCTGTTTAGTGCCTTGCGTGCGTGTACGTGTGATGCTAGGTTTCCATTGCATAGATTTTTTTCAACTGCACATATATACGTACGTATACGTACATATACACATGAGCAAAACAAATGTGTTGTCACCGTTGTAGCATGCTCCATTGCACTGAAATACGTGCGGTAGACGCACCGTCCGTAAACGGACGCCGCAGAAAATCATTTATTTTGATTTTTCACCACACCTATACGGACGTACTGGGGGGCAGGCCCGTGAGCTCAGTGATTGACAGCAGCGCTGAGCAATCGGCAGACTGTGCGCTCCAGCACATCAAAGGAATCAAATATATATATTCAAATGTTTTTACTGAAGCGGCCTTGTGCGTGCATTTGTTGTGTTCTTCTCGCTTTCCCCCTTGCACCACCTTCATATGTTATATTTTCTCTGTCTTTCTGAACTCATCCCGGTCCGGCGCACACACAAACACACACACACATACACACAACAAACACGCGCGCAGCCAGTGTCCCTGCATGGCCAAGGAACTTGCTCGGAGGAAGACGATGAAGAATTGCACTGTACATGTGTGTTATGTGGCTAAAAGTAAATGTTTTACCTTCACACAGAGAAGAGATCGGTTTACTGCGCCGAACGGCTGCTATTACTCCCTGTCTTTTCTTTTCCGAGATCTGGCGCACGCAGGCACACACACACACACACACACACAGATATTTCCTCCACCGAACGGGTGCTTTGAACTGTCCAGGTGGTAGAATAGGTTTTCCGTAGACACGTGCAATTGTTTACAACTATCATGCATAGTGTTTGCGCGAGGCACAGAACCGTGTGCAAACAGTTGAATGTCGCGGGCTGCATGAAAAGTGGGTGTTATCACGTTATGTTTGTTCATGCGCAAATACCAATGCGTTTGTTGACAGTGGAAACCGCAATTTTACAACCGGATGGCATATGGACCGAAAACGTATACGGACGGTAAAGACACTCTGTAGTGGAAAACTAGCGTTAGCCGCATCATTTCTGCTTGCTGCTCTCATACTATCATGTTTCAAACAATCCATTTGTGTCTTGGAACTAGTGTGAAAATAATCATTTAGTTACCTACGTTGTATTTAACCCTGGTCTCAATCCTGGTTGTTGATGACCAGATTGTGTTGGCCACAGGACCTACACAGGCTCAGATGGCCAACATCCCAAGTTGGGTGAGGAACATCTCAGAGGATTACCCAGAGGAGAGCCTCCAGCACACAGTCAGCCTCATGCACCACAGGGCCTCTACTGAGGCTGCAGGTGAATACTCTGATCTAATTACCTGCGCCACAGAAGCAGGCTATGTTTTTGGTCCCATTGGTTTGTCTGTCTGTCACCGGGATAACTGTAAAATATGAAATTTTGTAGAGTTGTTGGAAATGACAAACGGAAGAAGTGATTGAATTTTGGTGCATTTCTGTAGCCTATAGGTAACATAATCATACTTAATCACTAACTTACCGATAGATCGCTGGGCGCTTACTGCGGTCACGTGACCAGACTTCTGGGTCGCACAAACAATTTCCAACATATCAAATCAATAAAGCACGTGTGTGGGTGTACACTTGTACATAGAATTTTATGAATGTTCGAATAACTTCACCAAAGACTAAATAATTGCTTTGTCGTTATCTCCCAATAACCTTACACATCATGTAAACCTGTCAATTCTCTGTCATCTGGTTAAACAACACTGCGTTTTTACGGGCCTCCTGCACTGCTAACCCGCACATATCAAACTATTGCCGGATTACAGATCAAGCCCTGCCCATTCTATACAATTGCCTAACTGTGTATCAAAGATCAAATTAAAAGACTTTGCTCTTCAGCCGGGATTCCAGCAATTTTCTGTTTTGTTTTGAGTTGGGTATCGTTTGGGGATACCCAATTTAGAATGTTTATTCAAATGTCAAAATTGTCAAAATCCAAGGATATGGATATTGGGCAATAATATCTGATACCCAGTAGATGAGTTACTAGGAGCTTGAGCAGATTTCATGTGATTCATTGAAACCTTAATGCAGGTGGATGGTGGAAAACAAGTGATATATTTATGTAATGTGTGTGTTGTAAAATATAAATCAGACGATAAAAAAAAGAGAATCTTCCAATGAGCTTGTAACCTCATTTTGTTTGTTGAATGAGGTTTGTTGAATACATATGTGCAGAATATTAACCAAAGACAAACCATTGTCTCTGGTCTCTCTCCAGGGCTGAAGCCAGAGACGGGACAGGTGTGTGTACCGGGCCAGAGGGTGATGGTGGTGGGTGGCGGGCTGACTAGCGCTCATATTGTCTCCCTGGCTCTGGAGCAAGGAGCCAGTCACGTCACCTGGGTGATGAGGAAACACCTCCAGGTTTGTCTGATTTTAACTGTATCAGTAAATCAAGCATAATAGGTAACACTTCATTTTGTCATATTAAGGAGTAACATGTTAACTACATCGTACTTATTTATGATGATGACTACTTCTTGGAGCAGGAGCGCAACTGGGTCACGACGCCTGCTTGTGACTTTTCGTTGTCATTTGTGGCAGATGAAGATTAGGTTGTGATAATATGTTGTCTTTCATCAACTTTCATGGAGTATTTTTTTTTGTTCTTTTCTTCTAGCATCGCTAAGAGAGGAGCTCCACTGGTCAGTCTAGTATTCTGTATTTTGCTTCTCAGGTTGTTTCAAATTTAATTCATCTTTGACTCTGAGCCCCCCCCACTCCCTGGCCCCCACTTCTTCTTTTGCCTTCTCAGAGTCCTCCATTTAATACTGCTGTTGGTAATCGGTTGTCTGAAATTCTACTTCCCAGTGTAGCTGGGATGTGCAAATCAATGATTCCACACTGGCGCTTTCTGCTCTTTTTAGGACTTTGTCCTACAACTTTATACCCAAAATTAAGTGCAAGCATCAAGGCCCCTACACAGTGTCCTATTTCCTGCTACCATGACTGCTAGTTGGCTTGTGTCTTGGCAGAGACAGTTTTAATGAATACATTTTTATGTGACTCCTGCAATATGGTTACAGTACATTAATTTGTTGTCCCCTCCACCCCCACCCAATCTCCTGCAGTTAAAGCAGTTTGATGTAGGGGATGTGGAGGGCCTGGTTGGCCGCTACTCCCATGTCGAACACGGCATCAAGCTGGACGGGCGCTCATACCTCAGCCAGTTCTATGGCCAGAGCAGCCTGCAGCGCCGCCTCGACATGATCCGCCAGGCCCGCAAGGGCGGTGCGGTCAGCCCCGAGGCATACCTGACCATTAAGCCATTCATCCAGAGTGGAAGTGTGAATCTACACACCTACTGCCAGGTGATTTTTATTTTTTTTATAACTGTATAATTGAAAAATGGAACATTCTAGAAAATTGCATGTTTTGAATTCAAGAGATGTTTTGTAACTCTTTGGTAAGCTAGTAGGTATGCTAACTTAGTTACTTCTTCTTGCACCTCAGGGTCAGGTCCTCGAGGAACGAGAATGAAAACCGAAAACAAACAGAATTTTGCGGAATTTTATGAGGAGCGGAAACAGAAACGAAAAAAGATTTCTTCAACTGTTCCGGAACAGAAACTGAACATTATGTAATCCACAAAACCGGTTAAAAACGTTTTTTTCTGTTCTCTAAATATTTGAACATTTCCTATGTCTCGGAGACTATTTCCGGTTGTGCATCCATCCAACTTTCACTGTCAGTCATCAAGCCCCATGTATCTGGGGCTCCATCTTGTGGACAGACGAGGAAGCGAATGTAATGGCGTTTTAAACCCGTTTTCACGTTAATACAGTTTCACTGAAGTTTGAATGTCCAGCAAATATATTTTATATTTACTACATCTAAACTTAACATTGCACAATATAAGGAACTTCAAGAACGAATGAAATTGTTGCGTTCCGAACCGGTTCAGGGCCGATATTTTGGTGGCGGAACGGTTCCGAGAACAAAAACATAGGCCTGCCTGAACCGTTCGGAACGGAACTTTTAAAAAATAATTTTGTTTTCAAGCCTTGGTCAGGTTACTGGGCCTAACCAGCAAAGAGTAGATATAGCTTTACCTGACCATTTATCACGATCTAGCACATCCTGTGCGACATAGTTTCTTCCTGGATCTTCCCCAGGTTTGCCTCTAAATGGGTTACGTCCTGAACAACTCCTCAGGACGCATCCAAGTCACACCCTAACTCAATACTAAAGCCATTGTATCATTGTAGCTCCTCACAAAGCTATGGAACACAGGGCTCTACTGCTCTGGGTGGATAACTCATCTTCGCATCTCCAAGGGCAAGCCCTATACACCCAGCAAAGGACGCTCATTTTAGCCCCATGTATCTGTAATTTAATGTTTGTTGGAACTGAAGAGAATTTTCTGTTCATATTTGACTTGAACTGGAAATTCCAAAATTGATTTGCCAAAAGTCAATGTCTTAACATGTGGCATGTGGTCACCAAGACTAACGACTAATAACGATGCACTTAGAATTCTTCTTAAAAGGTGGCTGAGCGCGAGTGAACTGTTCTCACCCACGCCGTACTCCGAAACATTATGTTCAAATTTATGGGCAGGCTTGATGCCTCATAAAATTACATAATTAAAAGCCTGTCTCTCTGCAGCTCCACCAGGTACCAGGCACTGGTGCAGCTGTCTTTTAAGTTTAATGTTTTTGTTTGTTTTTTTATTGTCATTGTTTGTGATATGCACCTGTTGTTATGAACCCTGAGTCTGCGAATAAAGATGTAATGTAATTATAAAACACACTTGACCTTGATGTCTCAGACAACAATAAATAACTTTATTTACTTTAAATAACAGCACAACCATGCTGGGCCTAAGGCCGAGCAGCGCCCCCAGTTCAAATCCCTTCTCCGGCTTTTCTGCAACGTCTCCTCCGACGCTTCCTTTTCCGATTTAATCCTGTCACTATCTCTCAATAAAGAATGAAAATAAAAGTAGTAAAATAAAGTAGTCAGTAATCTAACTCAGTTACTTTCAAGAGGAGTAGTCAGATTACTTTTTTTTTACAAGTAAACGTCTGTAATTCATGTCTCCATGGTGTGGCCAGGTGTTGGAATCCAAGTGGAGCTACAAAAGCCAGAGTTGGAGTGCCACCCTCTGCAATGGTGCCCATTGGACAGGAAACCGTATATGGCTCGCCACGGGCTGTCGTCTGGACGTCCGCCAGGACCCCCTACTGTCTGGAGTCATGAAGGAGTTCCCTGTCAAGGCAAGCACAGTGAATCACAATCTGAGTGTTAGTTCACGTTAAACCTGTGTGACACAGAGAAGTATCTGATCTAAATTAGTGTAAGTATTCTGGAAAATATATTCAAGGCGATATTCCCTAAGGGTGCATTAGGGGGTGACACCTCATTGTTTCGACACCCCGCTCTTCGGACATTGAATTGTTCCCGAACATCAGGAATTCCCACTCCTCCGACACTGGGTGGTATCCTGCTCTTCCGACACTTGTGTAACGTTCATTAATTTAATTTACCATCCGTGTGTGTGTGTGCCAGCAATTCTTTCTCTCTCTCTCTCTTCTCTCTCTCTCTCTCTGTTATTGTTATAATTACTATTAATCATCATCATTGTTGTTATTTTTACTTAAGTTATTGTGTGTCTTGATTTGTTTTTGTATAACAACGATAGAGTTTACATGTGCTGCATAATTGGCACGCGGTGGCCGAGCGGTTAGAGAGCGCGTCCCCCGACGACAGGTCGAGCAGCGCAGCAGGTTCGAATCCCCTGTCCGCCATTTCTGCAATGTCTCCCCCCCAACTCCTCATCCCGGTTTCCGATTAATCCTGTCGCTATCTCTCTCAATAAAGAATGAAAAACAGCGCTTGCACCCAAAAAAATAACTTTAAATTATTTCACAGACTCCATTACTGTAACGCTAAATTGGCCACAATATATCCTGGAGTCGATTATAGATGTGAAGTTTGCGGCCTTTTACCAGCCAATCACTCACTCATGTTTTTGGTGTTGCCCAGAATAAACCATTACTGGTCTGAGATCTTTAAAAAGTCTCTGATGTACTTGCTGTGCACTTGGATCCATCGCCCTAAGTGGCCATGTTTGGAGTAACATTGGAAGATGACACTCTGAACGTTAAAATGTCTAATGACCTTGGTGGCGAGTCACAGGATTTTGGGATGGAAACTTTAAAGCTGGAAAGAATCTAATTTACAATCAGAGGCTCAACAGTCAAATGTTTTTGTCTGTTGGCAACCATTTATTAATTATTTAAAAAACCAGTCTGCACTCCCATCGGAATGATCAGTGAGAAGATGCCTCTCCATATCCTTCATCCACAAGATGCCTATTTCCCTTAAATTATAAATGCGGGTACATCCAGTGATTGAAAATACAATTCCAATTTCATTACTTTCTTAAACAAAGCACATGGCAATCAAATTTTTATTTGGGTTTTGGACGAATACTGGACATAAACCCTCTATCCGGTCATGGTATCATTGTATACTGATCTACTGTGGTATCGTCAAACAGTTTATTATAT
>OMKY01227603.1:0-10440 GCA_900302395.1 Bregmaceros cantori | reverse complement strand
CAGAGTGAAGGAGAGAAAGAGAGTGTTCTGGAGATACTTGTGTCTCTCTATCACAGAGTGTGTGTGTGTGTGTGTGTGCGTGTGTGTGTGTGTGTGTGTGTGTCTGTGTGTGTGTGTATGTGTGTGTGTGTGTGTGTGCGTATGTGTGTGTGTCTGTGTCTGTCTGTATGTGTGTATATGTGTATGTGTCCGTGTGTGCATCTGTCTGTGTGTGTGTGCGTTTTTGTGTGTGTCTGTCTGTATTTAATTGTGTGTGTGTGTGTGTGTGTGTGTGTGTGTCTATCTGTATGTATGTATGTGTGTGTGTGTGTGTGTGTGTCACATTCCTGTATGCATGGCCATGCAGGGATGGTGTGTAACCATGTTATGTCATTTGTTTCATGTTTCCGTGTTGTTTTTCGCTGTGCTTGATTGAACAATCACATTCAGCCACGTCCATTATTGGACTCCTGAAGAGACAGTAAATTACTGTATTACTATTAATATTATTAATTATCTTATCTTAGACAAAGATAGTCCCCAGATGAGCATCACTATGCTCGTCCTGAGGCCTGCAATCGGCGTTTGGAGCCCCTGCTTTAGAGGACCCTTCGTGACTAGGGCAATTGGACTACACGATAACAATGTGCAGAGCGATATCTCTCTTCCAAGGATCTTTTAATTCCTCATTCATATCATTCATTTCCCTACAATGCCACGATTATAGTGATGAATGTCTTCTGAATGAGTAGAGTACTGTGCTCTCTCTTGCGAAACCAATCAAATGTTATGTCCTCTTGGGGATTAATAAAGTATCCATATTTTTATTATCTCTCCATCTAAATAAAAGACCGTCAATCAAATGCGGTATTTTCCAAAGAAAAATACACAAAATACAAAGCATTTCGAGGAAAAGGCTGATGAACCAAAAGACAGTATTAGGTATCCCTTTTCGGAAAGCTAGCGGGGATGAAATGACGTGCTGCATCCAGGAATCCACGTTGGCGCTGTCACTTTAGCTGACAAAATATTATCTGACCTGAATATTTACTCCTTTATAAATAGTGTGAGTCGATACACACATGCAGGGGGAATGCTACATTTTTCACAAGCTTGTGCTATTTACTAACGTGGCGCTGACGACAGCTGGTTTAATAACGAATTGCACAAACAACTTTGCTCTGGAATCTCTTATGAAGGGTCACACTCCAATTTGCCTGCACTCAATATAATCAATGTCTTTGAAGGTGAAGCTACTTAGTCACACAGACAAATATGTACAGTGAAAATTTTCCTCCGCATCTAACCCATCCCTGAGGCGCGGTGGGCAGCCGCATGCGCATCGCCCAGGAGCCAACTCCAGATTCTGAGCCAGTACCACTGACTGGAGCAGAATAAACCGTAGTGGCCGGAGGAAACCCATGCAGACGTTGGGCATGTTAACTCCACACAAAAAGGACCTGGCCGGGTTGGGAGCGAACCCAGGACCTTCTATCTGTGAGCCATCAATGCTAACCACTGCACCGCTGTCCTGCAGCTTTAGCATGCAAATAAAAACAATGTTGTAAGTCATATTGTAATGTTTGGGGCGACTCCACTTGGAGGAGCAGGCAAGTGTAACCGGGGAAGGCACGTCTGGATGACGTTCAACAAGAGGCCAGCCTGGCTACTTGTCAAGCACCATCCAGATCGTGCTTATACCCCTCCTCAAGCGACAGCTCAGTCACTCATGGTTTCAATCCTAGCATGCCCCATGGTGCCTCAGCCACGACGGCACCATTTTTTTGCAGGGCGCTTGTCTGTATGTGCGTGTGCTTTAGCCCTAGCCTGGCAAACCAGAACAAATTAATCGTCCACGCAAATCGTTAATCGCGTCACGATTAAGCAACCTCGAAAAATATGTCAAAGGAAGTGTCAATCAAAGAAAGTTTTATGAAAAATGAAGCCCATCGTGCTCACCGCACTTATAACAGACAGACGCTATCAACATACGGTAATCAGGATGTGTTGTGTTGTGGTGAAAGATGGCTGCAGTCTTGCATGCATAATCAATAATGAAAAATAATGAAACAACGTGCTGCACTTCAACCTCAAAATATTGATGCCGGGAAGCCCCAACCCAAATGCCTCCTCTGGCAGAATGAATCCGCCCAGAAAAATAGATCAATCTTTTTTTTAAAATTAAATCCAACCCGCATTGACACCGATTTCAAATCACTTTGTAGACTCATGATTCAGTGAGGTCGGACATTTCGCCACCAGCTGGGGATCAAGTGGCGTACGTCACGTCTTTGCGCATCGTGGCTCTGGATCAGAAGTTTCAGAACCGGGAACTTCACCACATGGACTGCCGGCGTTTCATGTTTCATCGCCGTGTTGACGGCGGTGATGTGAATGCTAAACGCCATCCGTGGAACCGTAGCTCGTGATCGATGGCAGTTTACGTGAGGCTTGCGTGTTGGCCACGGAGAGTCGTTTGAATGTGTGGCCTTGTTGAGTGCCTTCTGGTTTCAAGACTGTCTGAGTGCACCAGACACTCATTGCAGACCAGACAGCATTACTCTGATGCTTTGCATTCCAGCCAGTTTGCTGTATCATTACTTCATAGCGTTCATGTTTCACTGCGCCTGTGTATCACTTGGAAGTTGGATGCCTCGTGAAATATAAGTGATAAGTATCTAATTTCTAATATGAAAATATTGGATATCCAATATTATTGTCGCATAAAAAAATAAATCCTTTATGAAGCGAACAGTAATGGATGCAGGTAGGTTGACCATTTCATGGTTTGATTGGGGTGAAGAGTCTTGATCTATGCTTTTCTGTGCTGCTATGAAACTTCATTCAAAGAATGTTTTGCAGACGGTGAAACACACATAGTTGTTCTGTTTAATACAAAATTTGATACAAAATATAAATGTTTGAAATCATACCGTAGTTGGGGGCTAGTGAATTGTAACTTCCAGTCAAAAATCTACCATACAGTCAAATGCCTACAGTACGGTCAATTATAGAGTTATGTTGTTGTACTCAACCTTTCATTTTTGACGGACTTACCAGTGAATGCAGCCAACCCATTGGTCCAGAATAACATGTGATCACAACCGAGTGAGTAATTTCAAGTCGTATTTTCAAGATGTCACCCCCTGTTTTTGGCACATAAAGCCGTCTATTGCAGTGGTATATTATTCCATACACTCCCTCATAAACCTCTTCTTGGTACTTTTTTTCCGCCACTATATTATCCAGAACCCGAGTTCATCCTGAGATCCAGGCAGGGGGTGGCGAGCTGTGCATGTTTTGATTTGAACCACAGGGTGCACCACAAGCATCACACAGTGTGGCGTTAAGGACAATATTGCTATGTGTCAAGTATTCTGCACCACTCACCGGGCTACAAAGACCCCATGCCCGGACAGTTATTTGGGTAAATATTGGAGCAGTTGTTTCGTTTTATGAACTGCGTGTGCCTCGACTCATCGGTGGACGAGGATTTCCTGAAGTGTTAAGTGTACTGCCAGTTCTGATGTTCCATAGTGAGAATTCTAGGTTCTACTTTATTTCTACCTCCATTTGTTAACTATGTGGTAAACATTATTAATGTGAAAAAATAAAGTGGTGGTTCTCCTATAATGCGATTTTGTTACGAGTCAGCGGGGCCGGCTGGACGGACGGCGCACTTCGTCCACGGACCACCCATCGCCATCTCGGGCAACTGGATCATCCGCGGCGGCCCCATATCTCCAATCAACAGTCTACCCCTACTTAAGGCTGCGGCCAACCCCGGAGAGGTGTGGCCCCAAAGCCTCAGATCAGGTCAGTTTACCTGACTGGGCACGTCTCAGATCCATATATATACGAAGTCTCGCTAGATATCTGTTCTGCTGTTTAACACGTATTGCTCCAATTCAATACGTTGACGAGACCTCACTGGATATAGTGTTCTGCTCCTGCCGTTGTGCTCATCCACCTGCACACTGATTGCTGATTGCAGCGCGACCCCCTGGAGCCTCTACCCGTACCTGGTTCCGCCCCGGTGGATTCAGACCATGAGATGAGTACTGTTTCTGACGAGGAGCCCATGGACGCCGCCTAGATTATTCTTGTACATATGTTCGAACCTCTAAAGGGTTCTACTTGTTCACTGAACATTATTCCAGTCTCTTGCATTCCTAATGAAGGGTTTTTAAACCCTCTCTCCTGCCTCCTCTCTGGGAAACCAAATTTACTTGTGACCGTGTGCACATATGAATGACATGTACTATAGTAAAAGATTTGGGGGGAGGCGATAATATCGGCCATCTGTGGTAAGAAAATGAACATGTTAAATGTTATTGATTGATCAGTTATTGATAGGTCATGGCAGCCCAGCACTCAATAGCAGCCAAGAATGTTCCTATCTCACGGCAGGACCCTTCTTCCCGGAGAGAGCACCTTAGTCCAGACGCGCAGGCACACTGCACACACTCAGACACGCAGACATCCACTCCATTTATTCAAAGAGTGTTTAGGTCTCAAACTGTCTCTCCGCCGGTCTTTACGAGCTCCAAGCGCCTTGTTTATCGTCGTGCGTTCGGCTCGAGCAGGACCGTTGGGTTTGTGGCCGAATCACCTAAAAGAGCGTATGATTTATTTAACAATCCAAAACGCCCACTTCAATCCGTGCCGTGTGTCAGACGGATGCCTTTTAGCCCGGGGACGGGGAGGCTGACGGTCCGGGAGGTGCTACTCATTCCTCATCTTGACTTGTTTGACAATACCGATGTTCGCGGAACACAACTAATGGCCCAGTGCTTGGCCCGGTGGCAACACCTAATGTACTGGAGGGAGAAACGGTTCTGTTCTTTTGGATCGTAGAAGGGACGACTGATGACCAATATTATTGTTTAAAAGAAATTTAAATAAAGATAATAAATGTGTTGACCAAGTGGTTTACCCAGGAGTACATACCTGGTCTTCACTTTGCCAGTGTCTATAAAACCATATAATAATATATAAGGCTGTCATAGGAAGTATAGCACTTTTATAAAACACTTTTTTCCCCAGGTTGTTTAAAGACATAAAAATATGTCATTATTCAATATTATATGGAATTTGGTATAATAAAATATCACAATATCACAATAATATTACAATATTATTGATGTATTTGCCAAGCCTAGTTGGGCTAATTACATTTTAAAAGTAATCCCTCGCAGTTACATGTTACCAGGGATGTCCCAATCACCGTTTCTTGCTTCCGAGTAGTCCAAGCAGTTGATTTTAAAGATGGGCCAATACCGAGTACCGATACTGAGCATGGCAAACTAATACCTGATTTGGTCGTACCTAAACTATCCAACGAGAGGAAATTAGTCACTTTTAATACTCAACTATTTTTACATTTTTTGTAACAGTCATCGCACCGCAATGTTTTTGGAACTCTATGTATGTATAAAAAAAATGGTCAAAGCAAGGAAGAGGAAAAACTTTAAGCTTTGTTGGAAATTTAAAATATGTTATTTTTTCCGGCGTCAGCGACGTTTTTGCATCTTTATTGGATAGGATTAGTCAGAAACTGGTCGAACTCGCGACACTGCAGACGCTGCGGTAGACGCAGCGCCACTAACATAAATGGGGTCGCGTTAGGTGCGGTGTCCATAACCACTCGGCCAACGCGGACCCCACTTTGTTGGAAATTTAAACTGACACAAAGCATCCAACCCTGATCAACCGAAGATCATGAGAATTGATACTTTGATCGGTGTTAGGACCCCAATCATAGTTTCTTCAGAGGATCGGAAGCTGATAGCTCATTCAAAATTGTAATCAATGACATGTTCACGTCACAATTTGAAAGTAAAGTAGACCAACACACAACGTTCGAATATAAAGGTGCGTTAAAAATATATATATTTTATTGGAGTAATGAAAATTCATGCAATTAATATTATAAGGGCTTCGGCATGTTGAACACGCTACAATATAGGCGCTAGTATGGATTTTATTACTGGTTGAAAAGGATATTAAGGGTGTTATTACTGCTGTGGTTGGCTGTGTAGTCAAACTGAGGACGTAATGGCTATAATTCTGCCTGCCGTGGACTGCGTAATGCTTTAATATAATTGCAGCAATTTGAAGAGTGCTTGAGAGGTGAGCAGGAAAAATAAACTGCATGCCCAGAGAAATCAGGTGAGTGCAAAGGCATTCATAGACACATTAGAGCTCAGCTTAACCCTGCAAGGCCCCCTGTTGGCAGAATGACAACATTTTTTTTTATTTCATCAAGGAAAAAAGTTAATATATCTTTATTAATTCAGACGGAGAAACACTTTCTTCCCAAGCGAAGTGATGCTACTTAATGCACGGTGCAGGCCTACTTACATGTGCTGCTTGATCATGATCTCGTTCATTACCTGTTGATCTTGAGAGTTGTTTCATACTCAACTAAAATTCCTTGTGTGTGTACTGCTGTCATGTATATGCAATATGGCGAATTTAAATGTAACGACTACAGAAACATTTTGTTTTATTATTTTATATATTGTTCAATTCTTTTTACGGCTAGCAATCAAACGGTTGAAGGCAACCGGACCAATGGGAGCAATTTGGGATTCAGTGTCTTGTCCAAGGTCACTTTGGCATGTTGCAGCGGGATTTGAACCGTCAGCCTTTCGATATTCAACCCTCCATTGGCTCACCCAATTGAACTACACCCAGACCCACACCACCTCCCCCACATCAAACTCTTTTAGTCTACATACCAGCATCCATTCTTTTCAGATGAAAAACCATTTCAACCATTCTCCAATTCAATCATTAATCCCTTTTCCCCCCAGCAGGCTGTGGCTTGCCCGTGTTTGTATGGCCACGTAGTGTTTGTGAGACTTACTTTATTCGTTCCTCACTCTATCCAGTCTCCCAGCATTGCTCATCAATGCCACATTCAATCTTCTTCTTTCTTTTATTGTATTTTCTATTCAAAGGTTCGCCTCAATACAGTACTGTCGGAACAATCACAGCTTCATTTAACACAAGCTTTTACCTCTGAATGCCTTGCATAGTCCTTATTATATGCCTCAAGCCTGCCTGCTAGGTTTCATTATGTTATAGTCAATAGCACGGGTGCTCACACCTTTTCATGCCCAGATCTACCACACAGATGTTAGATTTCAGACATGTTTCAAATAAAAGCTTTCATGGGAAGGTTTAATATGTTTGATGGCATTTTAACTCATTCAGTGCCAAAGATGCATTGTCACGTTTTTTTCCGAATAGTACCGCTGAGTGCCAAAGACGCGTTGTCACGGGTGCGGGTGTAGTACCGCTTCTGACCGCCATGCAGTGCAATACGCCGCCTCTGGTGGCTCAGTGTCTGCCTCTATAACGTATGCCACCACCCGGTGGACAAGATCGGTAGCCGCATTTATTCAGGATTTTGTTAGAGACCAGCATTTTCAGTGGGACCCACCAATGTTCTGGAGACTGTTAGAATGGAAACAGGTAGAGACATTTTTTCTGATGACAAAGGAACGTCTGAAGATTCCTTTGCTATGTGTTTTGGATGCAGAACTTAATTTTATATGGGTGTTGAAAAAACATGCAAAACATATGAATGAGTTCATTGTAAATGCAGTTATTTTATTTATTCCCACATTTCAGAGCAGAAGAACCTCAGACACCCCACACAATCTAGCAGCTACATTCCAACCTACTTAATGAGCAACTCGACTGGCATATAGGTATAGACCAAAATCTAGAGTGATTGGTTGAGATTGGTAGAAGTGTTTTTTGTGAAGTTTTGTGGATTTCATAATGTTACGTTTCTGTTCCGGAACAGTTCACAAAATCTTTTTTCGTTTCAGTTTCCGCTCCTCGTCAAATTCTGTCAAATTCTGTTTGTTTTCGGTTTTCATTTTCATACCTTGAACCGGTTCAGAGTCCTGGTACAGACTACAAAAAAGGCGCAGAAGAGGCTGTATTTCCCATGACAGCCTCAGATCATGACCAGGAAGAGGGGTTGTAACGTCACTATTCCCTCTCACCCCCCGCTTTCACTGCCTTTGTTCTGGCAGGCGCTACAGAGCCCTGCTAACTAGGAGCACCAGACATTATTTATTTCCCATTCAGTGATGCTGCATGGTGCAAACGTCCCGCAGTATATGACTCGAGTTATGTGTGCTCACCAGAGAATCTACAGTGTGGGACCACAAATTCCATTCGTGTATATCATTAGCATATGCAAACGAGCCAAATAAAGCTAATTCTGATTCTGAATATATTAATGAATAAAACATACTGAATTCCATTGATCTATGTATTGATAATTGTTTGTGTATGTGCGCGGATGGCAGTGATCCAAGATGTACAGAAAAAAAAACACATCATTGAGTCCATATGATGGCATAGGAGGTGAAAGGGAAAACACATGGCAGTAGCAAAACACAACTTCCTCACACGAACAACGCACCACACACACACACACACGACCGCACTGCCACACAAGTTGGCGTGACGCAGTGCAACCATTTTCAACACTCACCAAATATGTCCCTTAGTGTGTGAGCGGGTGTGTGTCTGTTTGTGTGAGTAAGAGAGCGTGCGAGGGGGGTGGGGGTGGTGGGGGGGTGCGATCCGACCGCCTGAAAAAAAAGAAGCCACTTTTTTCATTACCAAGGCCATTCTAGAGATGCTGTGTTGTGTATTTTATAGCAACACACTCTGCAACAGTGGGCAAAGCGGTTGCGGCGCACTGTTCGTCGTAAATTCCAAAATAATCCGACAAACGGCCTGACTGTGACACGAAGTTCGCCCCAAATTATAGCTCTGTTGTCTCAGGCGGTGTGCGGCAGACAAGCACGGGGCCAGAGTGGCTTTATAACTTATTATAAGAGAGAGCTTGTGCTCGTCTACCTCCTATGATGTCACCCCCTGCTCATAAAAGTGATTAAACACCTTTTGTTTTTTTTCCACCTGCATTACAGCACCAGTTATATGACATAGGCAGGATTATTTGTCAACTAATCATAATTCCTCATCAATGCTTTTCCATGACCAGTGTCTTAATTAAGACGACTGAAAAAAATAGACTTAATCTCGATGCAACTGCAAAGTTTCTGTATTTGAGGTATTTTTTTTCATCTTACGATTCAACTTCGGTTGATTCAACTGGTCATGCTTTTCCATGACCAGTGTCTTAATTAAGACAACTGAAAAAAAAATAGACTTAATCTCGATACAACTGCAAAGTTTCTGTATTTGAGGTATTTTTTTCATCTTATGATTCAACGGTTTAAGTAATGTCTCCAGCAAGAAATTCCATTTTGAGATGTGTGCAAAAAATGCACCAACATCTGGAATTTTTGGATCATCCAAATCCTGATATGATATCAAAAATGTCCAGCATTATCACGATTCTCTAAACAAATCCTGGAATCATGCTAATTCTGACATTATGATGTCACGTTCCATGTTAACTTGCACAGTAAAGACCCATCGTAGAGTGAACGCATCCCTGAGGAGTGATGTGTGAAGTGCCCGGGGGCCAACCCCAGGTTATAAACCACTGTCTTGCTTTTGGTGGTGGAGGAAATCCATGTAAACTCCACACAGAAAGGAATGGTGCCAGCTGGGATTCGAACCCAGCGAACCTTCTTGGTGTGAGCAGCTAACCATCGCACCACTGTGTCGCCTAGCTGTCTCTTCAGCTACAGTGAAAGACATGAACACAGACACACACACACGACACACATGAACACACAGTTTGCTTGGAATTTCTCACGTAACCTAATATCTTAACACGTACAGTCGTACAAGAAACAATCTGATTTATAACGTGGTTTCACACCAGCACATAAACACCCAACACCAGGGACTGAACGTGTAAGCACCTGGCACTCTGTAGAACACACGTATATATATATAATGCACACCCTTTCTCGTTCTCACATACATTCTCTAGCTCTCTCTCTCTCTCTGTGTCTCAGTCTCACCCTCTACCCCCCTCTATCTCCAAAAGAGGTGTTGTATTTTAAGATTTCCCCCCGGTGCATCCAGCGAACGCGACAAGCGCCGTGACTAGAACTAAGTCAAGGGCTCAGAACCTGACCCTCCCGATACATGGATCCAGTTTCTCAGCCCTCGCATCCGCCACGGCTGTTGACACTCCAGGGTATTTGCACGGGCCGACGACTGTCTGAATCCATGCCATGAGTGTCAGAGGGGGGGCCCCTAGCATAGTTAGACCCAGTTAACTTATGGATAAACACACCTCAATTCTTGGTCACCCTGACCCCTGTGAGACAGTCACCAAGACCCACTCCTCCAATGGAGACGAGCACCAGAACCTCTTGACCTAATCCTAGTCCTACCACACTGAAACCGAAAACCTCTGAACCAACACACACACGGGCCAACACATCGTAAGCCTAGTTCCTATGTCAGCTGTTGTGTATGAACACTCCTGAATCAGTTTTTGTGCAT
>OMKY01227556.1:0-12606 GCA_900302395.1 Bregmaceros cantori | reverse complement strand
CATTTACTTGTTATATTCATCTCTGTGTTTACATAAGATTTCCGTTTCCGCTAATGCTAGGCTAGTCTTTCAGAACGCATCTCATTACTACAGTCGCAAGCCGTTTCTCTGGAGAACAGACTTCCTACAGTTTTTCTTAAATGCTCACATGATATCACCGTTGGTATGTACAGTTTCATTGGTTATTATTTAGTCCCCTCAGGCTTTTCAGTTCATAATTTGTGTAAGTTGATGCCGAATATTAGTCAAGTTGCAATGAATGAATGTCACTTACCGATCGCTTGTGTTGATGTGCGGTTCGCCGACGAGCGGCGCTGTTTGTCATGCGGTTCGCGAACGATACGTTTACTTAAAATTATTTTATATATTGTTTAGTTAATTAGCGCATGCTATTTGATGTACACATACGGGCAAGCAATACTTCCCTTAAGAGTGTAAGAGTTTATGAGTGTGAATATTGTAAATTTAGGGTTTATTTAGACAATTCCCTTGTAATTTCATTGTTCATTTTATTTCTTTCAATGCTAATTATACACCGTGTGTATTGCAGTTTTACACTTCTGGATGTTCATTAAACCTGCGGACAGCGCCAATGTTCTCCAGAGTCGTTGAGTTCCAGTAGTGTTATCTGGCTGTCAGGACAAGTCGAGTCAGGGACAGCACAATGTCTATTTGTAAAACTCAGAGATGGCAGAAGTAGCCAGATTTCTTACTTGATTAAGAGTAAAATACATTAGTAAAAAAACAACTCGAGTAAGACCACAAAGTACTGATCCAAATATCTACTTGAGTAAAGTAAGGGTACAGGCTGAGAAATATACTCAAAAAGTATTTTTGAAAGTACTAAGTACTAAAAATAAAATTGCATGTTTTTTCAATGTTAGTTTGTCAATATTATTGTTTGAATAAATTACTAACAACCTAGCCTAATTTAGCTTATATCTCGGGACTAAATGAAAACCACTTATTAACTTAACTTAACTAACTGGGACTGCACTCGGCCCATCAGCGCCCCCTACTGACTCATATTATACATGTTATTCTACCCTGTCAGTGCAAAAAAGAGAAAAAGTAACAAGTCTGTTTTGGTAAAAGTAAGGAGTAGAAGTACAGATATTTTTGTTTAAAAATTACTCAGTACAAGTAAAAAGTAGTCTCAGAAAAAAGTACTTCTAAAAGTACAGATACTTGAAAATTGTACTTAAGTACAGTACTTAAGTTTTTGTACTTCATTACTTGCCATCTCTGGTAAAACTACACACATTATGGCAGAAATGAATCAAAATCAAATGTGCTCACATGTACTATAGCGTTGTCCTGCTGACTTCAAATATTAATTGTACATTCGTTGGCAAAATGTATTATTAATGGGTTTTATAAACCTTCTATTGATACTGCTATATATATTTATTTATTTTATAATTAATGACTTTTAATATGGATTCTATTGTTTGTATTCCCTGCATTTTAGGTTGTACTTCATAATGTTTTGACTCATGTTCTCTGATTAGAAAATTAAGCTTGTTCTATATACTATATATTCCTGCAATGCGTCTGGTTAGTCTAATGTCTGTCCCAATGTCTATATAGAATCAGTGAAAACAGAACATAACATATGTATATGTAGGGTTGTGAAGAATGTTAAAAATATAAGTATATATAAACAAAAAAAAACTGAATGACTGGTTCTAAACAATGATTTGCAAAAACGAATATTTTCTAGCTTCATACCCACTACCAAACTGCATTAAAGACGGGAAAAACCAACCTGCATTGAATTGCATAACTATATGCAAGCATCTAGTGATGGGCGATGTGGACGACGCGTTGGGTCTGATTTTTTATGTCCATTGCTAGTTTTCCGTGTTAAAGGAAAGGAAACCGCCACCATGAATTCCACTGAATATGTTCTTCCATGATCTTATCTGAATTGATTCATACCTTTGCCTCTGTGTGTTCACTCACTCTGGCACACAGCAGTACTTTGTTACAGACCCAAATTGGGGTGAAGATATAAGCAAATAAAAATTGGCACATTTGATTTGGTGTAACCCAACTTTGGTTATTTTTTCCGGCGTAAGCAACATTTTCTCATTGTATTAATAGGCTTAGTGTGAAAGTGGGATGAGCAAGACCAGGGGAAGACCAAAATGTAGAATGGAGAAATGTCATCAAGGGGAGTAGAACTCTTGAGGCTGCCCGTACCTGTGAACTACCCACAGGTGCTATACAAGTGCTTGATTCGGGTGTCTTACCGATTGTGCCACAGAGCCAGAACTACTGAATTTCAATATGCATGTTAGATGTTTTTTTTCTTTCTTCAAATTGATTCCAAATGTGTTTCAACCTTCAACTTCAAGGGAATGTGTTAATTCTGTGTCTCGGGTCCTGCGTTATTATTTTAACCTATGAAAGGACTCAAACAACATAAAACAGACGTGGAACGCAACGTTATGATATGTACGGTGAAGCAGAGTTTCAGAAGACGTCTACTAACTTACTCTTTGAGTCCCGTTCACATTCCACTCTTTATCACACGTTCTCTTGACAATAGCGAAATACGAAAAAGGAATCAATATCACCCATACACACACATTTCTCCCACTCAGTGGAATAAAGGGGTACAAACTGAGAAAGAACACGCTATATACAACAAGTCAAAATAAACATTGTCCACTACAAGTTAGCTCTGTTAGCGGCAGGGCTGGATCGAAACATCACATAAATGTTATCACAATGGTACGAGTAACTGTAGTCCCTTTGAGGCCGATTCATACCCTACATGTGGCCAATTACGTACGCAATACGTCCGTACGCCCCACGCGTTGCCGACTTCATACCTCTGAGAGTCTTTTACGTTACCGTGTGAAACAACAGCTAGTTATACTCTAGAGCGCCCCCCCCACATTTTGCGGTAGTATTGCTAAGGTTCGTCTCTTCGCACGTAATCATAAGGTCCCCAGGTTTGTGTCAATTTACGTACGTAATCGAGGGAGAGAATGTGTGAAACTCTCCACATGGATCCGTAGTTTACTTGAGGTATGAATGGGCCTTAAGACTACATTTCATGCAATATCTCGCTTGTCCACTGAAGCCGAGTCTATTCAGTCACATTGATACTCTGTTGGAACTTCAAATACTTGCTCCGTCTCAAATAGCACTCTTGGGTCATTGCACTGGAATGCAGTGCACTTTACTTGAGTGCACTGCAGTTTAGTATTGTCTCAAATCAAACACCTCCATTTTGCGCTTTCTGGAAATGATGCTGTGAGGCTTCATCACGCTGGACTACCAACTACCGACGGACTACTAACAGAACTACAAACCACAACATCAAAGTAATTCAGTTTCCACTACATAGACAACATGCAGGCCGTTTAGCAGAGATGGCTAGCAACGAAGTACAAATACTTAAGTACTGTACTTAAGTAGAATTTTAGAAGTACTTTTTTTCTGTGAGCACTTTTTACTTCTACTCATTAGATTTTTAACAAAAATATCAATACTTCTACTCCTTCCCAAAACAGGGTTGTTCCTTTTTTTTCTGCAACGACATGGTAGGACCTGTATAGTGTGAATGGGTCACTAGGTGGCGGTATTCGGTAACGCACTGAGTAGAGTAGCAGTTAATAATAACTAGTTTTCGTTTAGTCTCTGGGTGTGGCCTCAAAATGTATCACCTGTAAAGTGTTAAGGCAAATTTAGGTTTTGTTCTTTGTACTTTATGCTATCAAAAATTGGGGGCGCGTGGTGGCCGAGCGGTTAGAGAGCGCGTCCCCCGACCACAGGTCGAGCAGCGCTGCAGGTTCGAATCCCCTGTCCGGCATTTCTGCAATGTCTCCCCCCGACTCTTCATCCCGGTTTCTGATTAATCCTGTCGCTATCTCTCTCAATAAAGAATGAAAAACGGCGCTTTCCGGAGTATAGAATTCCATCTATAAACACCAGAAAGGCATATGCATGACAAGAGGGGACCATCACTTGTAGTATGGGCAACAGTCTGTCGCAGGTGAGCATTGGGGTGAAGACAGGCGCCATAATTCCCCGTTTCTGGGGCTTTCTAGAGCGTCTCCCACGAAACGGCGTGCGCGAAGCGGCGCAGCAAGTGATCCTCCGCCTCCTCCCTGATCAATAAAAGGCGGGGGAGAGTGAAGCAACTATACAAAACATACAAAACAAAGGGGTAAAACGGAAAAAGCAACGCGTTTGAGGCAACGTGGTAGCGGCATATGCCCAAAACGCTACACTCAATTTTCCGCAATACGCTAGTTCACGGGACTTCTTCGCTCCTAAACGTTTACTTTACTTATCATTTGGAGGCTTCGGAAGCCCACTTCATATTTAGTTTGAACACGCGGTTAGCATTTCATGTGGAAATTAAGTGTATATCAACAAAACATCTATATGTATTTTCATCGGTTTTCACCCCATGACCAGGGGCGTTGTATTGATTGTCCCTCTTGTCATCCATACTCTTTGGTATAGGCGAGTTCGGTGGGTACTTCTGGGAAAATTTCTAATTGTAAGTGGACTTCCGGTGCCACTCACTTTGCCATATTTTGGTGTATTTTTCAACACATCTCTTCAGTGGAAGCACACAGCTCCTGCGTTATTTAAAAAGGTTGGTAACTTGCAGTGTGCTATTCCGTAATCAGGTGTGTGGATCTGTGGCCTACAAACTAACGATTTAATAATCTGCGCAACCCGTTACATTTACTCATCTTTGTCAAACTAACCAGTGAATGGAGCCATCCAGAAGAACATGTAGTGTGCGTTTCATGGGACCAATTCAGCCGTTTTGTTCCATAACAATGACTTTACACGGGTTGTTGATACAGACACCGGAAGTGCGTTTACAAAGGACGTGACAAAATGGCAGCGTTCTTATTTTGGTGCGTACATTTCTCTATATTCTAACAAGCTGCACGCCTTCAGCCCAATTCGCACTGCTAGTGAATTACGCGGGGACTTCTGGTAATTCGCAATTACCCCCTGACGTCTGTGTTATTTGCTCAATTTAAAAGAGATTATGAGGCATGTGCCGTATTTTTGCTTGCCCACATGTGTACACACATATACAGACTTCTCTCTTGTACACACACGTGTGCATGTATTAACAAAGTAAAAAATATTCAGAATTCAAACCATTGTGGTGTTTCGCCGAATCACAGTAGGAACTCGAAGTGGAATTATTACTTCGCAAATCACTGACATCGCGCATTCTCACGTCAAATGAAACTCTGAATTACCAGCAGTCCATATGTAATGAAAGTCCAGTGCGAATTGGGTTTTAGTCTTACTGCCAAAGACGTCAAGAGACATATTTTAAAATGTAGAAAATTGTAAACATAATTTCCCCCCAGAAAGTAGAGTTCCTCTCCGTTACGTTATAAATTGTTGTGTTCAGATTGATGGACAATATCTGGTGGACCTTCAAACATCAGTGCAATTACGTACCTTGAAAATGGGATTACTTTCATCCCGTGCTGGGAGCAAGTCGATTCCCCACACCATCATTTCGTCAGCGTCCATTTCATCACAGGGCGGTGGTTTAATCAAATTTCAGCCATTGGGTTAGGGTTTGGATTAGGGTTTAGATTTGATATTGGGGTTAGAGGTTAGGGAAACAATTCCGTGACGAAACGACTACTGAAATGTGACTAAATGGTGGGCACTGCGAGTCTGCGACGAAACGACCGGTGACGACACGACAGCACTGTGACGAAACAACCGAAGACGTAATGGCGGTTTGCCGAATCAACCCATAGCGTTCAGCCTAGGTCAGCTAACATCTAGTCAACTTACAAAACAATGTTGTTATTAGCATTAAACTATATTACTATCCACATGGTTCAGAATACTACATTAGTTTCACAGCATTTTCAGGCACATACAAACAACAATTAGAAAAAGAAAAAAAAACAACACATAATTTAATGACTCACTTTTTTCTTCTTTTTTCTTTTTTTTACCATCGAGTTTTCAAGCTTTTGAGCTTTCGCTGCATTACAGCGGTGTAGTTACGTCACATGATTCATAATCGTGTGTCTATCTTTTAGTTTGGCCATAGCATGGACCGTCCGTGATAAATGTGTGCAACATGGGAAACCGGAGAACATGTTGGATTTGGACCACTGTCTGTGCTTCTCTGATGCTACATTCAGATTCAATTGATATAAACTAGGGTTGTGCAAAAAAATGATTTGAAATTGAGTATTTTGTCGTACATTTTTTAAAATATGTAAATCGTAAAAATTGGATTTGAATGTTTTGTAGGATAATCGCGGTACATCAACTGATTTAGTACGGTTTTAGTACAATGTTTTGTTGTAAATTATAATTGTATATTTGGATGTATTTAGATATATTTAATACAAATCATGAAATTATATATTTATATAAGTATATTAATCACATGCCAAAGAGTGACGTCTCTGTACTTCATTCCCACAGTTTGTAATTATACATTTTTCGTCTTCTAAAAATCTGAATCGAATCAGAAATCATGGTTGCAGGCATAAGAATCAGTATTTTCATAAAATCGTACAGCCCTAGTAAACCATCCACATGAACCCTCCCCTTCCGGATTCCGGATGAACCATGAACATGGTTCATCCTTTTCCAGAAGTTCCGATCCAGTTAGGGCTGCAACTAACGATTATTTTAATAGTCGATTAGTTGCCGATTATTAAAACGATTAGTCGATTAATCGGCTGGATAATTGTTCCTTTAAAAATACCCCAAATTCTCACAGCGAGCGACTATTACAAGAAATGCTAACTTGAAATCTAGTCAAATTTGGCTCTTTTTCACCATCTAATGTACAAACTTCAGATGAAGTTACTTCCTCTGACAACAAACGTGTCATTTATACTGAAATATTTTCTTCATATTCATGTGTTTATTAATCAATTATGTCCATTAAATGTTTCACATGTTCTGAAATTATGAATGATTATCAAATGTCTGTGGATAAATGGGAAACATCAGCTCAAAACCGCTGACAATAACATCAATTCAATTCTTTGCCGATTATCGATTATTAGATTAGTTGTCGATTAATTTTATAATCGATTAGTCACCGATTAATCGACTAATCGTTGCAGCCCTAGATCCAGTGCTGGTCCGTCTAGGGTCGGGAGGTCGAGTCCAGACCATTTGTAGATGTTGCCACGCGATCCTTTTAATCTTATCTGTTGCACTTCATATGGCCGCAGACCATAAGACATCAAACATGCGTTTGATTATTGCCATTATTGGTTTGAGCGACGCCAATTTGCAGTTATTTTATTTCTATGTGGTCCTTGAGGTGGTGCTTTGTCATTCATTGCTTGTTGGGTTTCTGGAATGTAATCATTGTGTTACACATCTTTGCGGTCTAATTCACAAAGACGGATAAGACTGCTGGCAATATGTAAGTATTGTGGATTTTGGCCTTGATGTGTAGCGGAATTGACTTTGACATAAGGAAAGGACTTGTTTGTTATTTCCAAATATGGCCCAGCTTAGCGTGGTTTACAGGTGGGGAACCTTCGGCTGGTGTATAGCCGCACAGTCCCGTAGGGGGCAAAAAAAAAGAGGGTCGTTTGAAATTTGTGCTTTCCTGCTCTTAGTCGAGTCGACTAAAGCCCAATTCGCACTGCCATTGAATTACGTGGGGACCTCTGGTAATTCACAATTACCCCCTGACCTCTGTGTTATTTTGTGGTACATTCTGACAGGATTAGTAAAACCCTGTCTTTTGCTCAATTTAAAAGCCATTATGACACATGTGCCGTATTTTCACTTCCCAACACGTGTACACACATACACAGACATGTCTGTGAGTATTAACAAAGTTAAACAAATTCTGAATTCAAACCATTGTGGTGTCTCGACGAATCACAGTAGGTAACTCGCAGTGGATTATTACTTTGCAAATCACAGACAATCGAAATTCAGACGTCCTCCGCAATTATTCCAAATTACCAGGGGTCCCTAGGTCATAAAAGTCCAGTGCGAATTGGGCTTAAGAGCACCAAATTGGTGGTACTGAAATCCGGGATGTGGCTTGATACAAAACTGAGGTTTGGTCCAACAAAATCAAATGCAGCTGTTTTTAGTTGTTCTATCTTCACCCCAGTTTGGGCAGTTGGGTGAGCTATTCTAACAACTTAAGGTACCACTGTGCGCCAGTGACTGCAGGCACAACGGCACGCTAGGCATGTACAGGTAAAGGTACTTTACATACATACATGTACAGTGAAATTTATCCTCCACATTTAACCCATCCCTGGGCACCGCCCGGAGACCCACGCCAGATTCTGAGCAAGTTCCTTGGCCAGGGACACTGACAGGAGCAGGTAAATTAGAACATGCTTTTTGATAGGTGGGGAAACCAACGCAGACACAGGGAGGACATGTAAACTATATGAAACCCGGTCCATAGGAAATGTTATAAATGTGTTGTGTGAGGGGACGTGGCTGCTCGCACTGTTGATGAACTTCTCCCACATATGTTGAAATGAACAATTTGAAGGCGATTGTATTAGCCTGGTGAGCCAGAACCAACGCATCGTCCACGCATTGCACATCGCTAGACGCTTGCATTGGGTTTGGTAAAACCAAGGTCGGAAAATGTAAAAAAAAAAAAAAAAACTCCGCCCACGTCTCGTGTAGCCCATACAAACTCCGACCACGTCTTGCGTAGCCCGTACAAACCCCCCCCACCCACATCCGCGTTGATTGGTCGATTGATTTCGTACCGACGGCGAGCCTGATTTCCCCAGACTCAAGGCAAGCATCTAGCGATGTGCGATGCGTGGACGATGTGTTGGTTCAATTAAAAATCCATGACTCAGAGTGGTCCCACATGTTTTGTTTCATATGATTGCTCACTGATCTATGATGATATCAAGAATGATTGAATCAACAACCTATTAATGACTGACCGTGCTAATGATGACAATGAAACTGGACTTGCAGCTCTAGAAGCTATGGACGCATAGCGGAAGTGAGGACAAATCATCACAAGTATCTCACTGGATGGAAAAGTTCTTCCCGCAATGTTTTGGGTTTTTTTTAACCATTTTGCTCCCATCTTTGCAGCCCACACCATGACACTGCACCTTCACTCCGCTTCGAGCGCGGATATTCGGACGAGGATGTGCGCTCCAACTCCTTCAAGTCCAAAGTAGCTCCCAACATGCTAGCATGGCCCCGCTAACAAACCTGTATCATGAATTGAGAACACACCGATTCATCACAGGAACCGTTTCCAGTCATATTTTAGACGATTAGACATCCAAAGAGATCACATTTAAATAATCCACAGTCTTATGCGGCGCTCCATGCTCGGCATGGGTCTCGTTGTGTGAATTCTGGAGGCGACGGGCTAGCTGTCGCTAAATAGCGGCTATCAGCTTAGCCTGATAGCCGCATGCTGTACATGACATGCCAGGTTCTAAAAGCCATCTCTAAATAGCCAGCAGTTTACCACGTGCTAGGCGCCAACAGCTATCTCCAGATAGCCCACTGTTCGCCATGCGCTAGACGCTAACAGCTATCTTTAGAAAGCCTGATGTTCACCACGCATTAGATGCTAAAAGCTATCCCTACGTAGCTTGCTGTTAACCATGCGTTAGTCACAAATAGCTATCTCTAGATAGCATCTAGCACATGGTAAACAGTAGGCCAACAGTTATCTCCAACTAGCTTGCTGTTCACCATGCGCTAGATGCTAACAGCAAACTCTAGATAGCTCGCTGTTCACCACACCCTAGGCGCTAGCAGCTATCTCTAGATAGCCTGCTGTTCATCATGCGCTAGGTGCTAACAGCTATATCTAGACAGAAGGTGTTCAACACACTCTTTGAGATAACAGCTACCTCTCGATAGCTTGCTTGTTCACAATGCCCTAGGTGCTAACAGCTATCCCTAGATAGCTCACTGATCACAACGTGCTGGCCGCTAACAGCTATCTCTAGGTAGCTTGCTGTTCATCATGCGCTAGGCGCTAATACTGCAGGGATAGGTATGCCAGGGTTTGCAGTGCTACTTGTCATGAGACGTGAGGTCCGTTGGGGCTCCATTCGGCTGACCTAACTGGTTATTGAGCAAACAGTGCAAGGTGCGTATTAAAAACCCAGCATCCTGATCAAACAGCAGTCGGTGTCGGTCAATTGTCATAAGTTCTGTGGAGACCTAACACCTAATACAAGTTCCGCTAACTCTGGCTCGACGCGTTTGGGCGCGGCCCCGCGCCGTGGTCAAAGACGCCGGTCTCCGTTGCTGGCGTGCTCGGCCAGGCTGTTCAGAGCGGTTTCTTCGCTTTTGGACGGCAGCGTTGTGTTGTCCTGTGTTTTACGAGAGTTCTTCTTGGTGGCACGCGACAGCTTCCGGCGGAAAGTGTCTCCAGCTAAGAAGTACAGCACCGGGTCCACGCAGCTGTTGAGGCTCGCCAGCCCGCGAGTCACCTGGAGAGAGTGGAAGTTGGGATGACAAAATTTGGTAAATGCAATTTTATTGGTCAATGAAACCGATTCATCATCATTTTTGTTTCTTTTTTCTTTCCGGTATATGGTGGGGATCTTGTCTGTAGGCCGAAGGTGATTTAGACCAGGACTATTCAACTACTTTGCTCAGAGGGCCGTCAGAATCAGAAGCCCAATGGGCCAGGGGCTGGACCCCCCCCGCCCCCCCCCGGGCTGCTGGATGGTCCAACAGTTCATCATTAATCATTTCTAATTGCAAGGGATTACTTTTACTAAGTCCCAACTTTGTATGCATATATAATATAATTACTGGCACTCCCTGTTCGTCTCAGGATTCACTTAACAAACTCGCCCCTCCATATCTGCTTGTACCATAGCAGCCATCGCAGAACGTGAGGTCCACCAGCACAGTGTTCTTAGTAGTTCCATGAGTTAATTTTTAAGAAGTAGCTCAAGACACATCTCTTTGACCTGGCCCATAACTAGGATTTTGCTGTCATCGGTACTTCAGCCTCCTGTATGTGTGTGTGTGTGTGTGTGTGTCTGTGTCTGTGTGTGAGTGTGTGCCAGTTTGCCTGTGTTGGGAGGCTGTGGGTAATGTACTGTTCATTGTTATGTTTCTGTGAAGCACTTTGAGTTGATCTGCATGAAAAGTGATATATAAGTAAACAAATGAACAAACAAACAAAGATGAAACGCTATTGGTTAATCCATTATCAATGAATCCCCCATATCCCTACTTTCACGGTTACCTGGTAGGTGGCGTAGACGCGGTCGTTGAAGGCGCACATGTCGGGACTCTGGAAGAACAGTCTCGCGCGCATGTTGAGGTTCTTCATGACGTGGAACGGCAGGTAGGACACCGCAAACACTGCCAGCACGATCACCACAAGGTGGATGGACTTGCGCCGCAGTGGCGCATTGTGCATTTCGTTGCGCCATAGGGCGCGTGCAATCTGCCCGTAGCACACCAGGATGATGGTGAACGGCACGCAGAACCCAAACACCGTCATGCACATGCTGTAGACAAAGTAGCCCGGTAGTTCGTCCTCGGGCGCCGTGTCGTAGCACGTGGTGATGTTCGTACTCTGTGATCAGAGTGCATAATAATGATATTAATACATTTCATTCATAGAGTACTTGCAACCAGGGCTTTGAACCGATATTTTTTCCCAAGCGTTTCGTTCCGAACAGAAACAGAATTATAACGTTTCTGGTTATGTGTTCCACCAATAAATTGACGTTCCTTAGAACAAAAAAATATTGTTCCCGGAACGGTTCATTTCGTTCCTGTCAGCTGTTTAATGCTATGTAATATTTGTTGGGGCGAACCCAAAGTGACACGCTACAGAGGCCCGCTGGTAGCGCTCTACAGCCGAGGTCTCGTTGCGTGTCGGGTCGAACCCACAACAACACGCTGCAGAGAGTCCCGCAACGATTCCTACTTCACTGCTGCATCGTAGATTCCATAAATACTCTTGTTTTATTTCTGAAGTTATCCCCAAGTGCACTCCTTTGAGGAACGAAATAAAACCGGTATTAACTGGTTTATGTTCCTAAAATAAGTGTTCCTGTTCCGGAACATAAAAAATAATAATAACGTTTCCGGTTTCGTTTCTGTTCCCTGGAAAATACTAAAAGTTCCCGGTTTTCGTTTTCGTTCGTTGAACCGGTTCAAAGCCCTGCTTGCAACCCATGTTTGCACTAAATGTGTATCCCCAAAAACAAATTAAAATTATTGAGTTTTATTTATTTCATTTTTTAATTCAGCCATCTTGAAAGTGCCGGCCCCTAACATCTAATCTGGCTCAAATCCATCCATCTGTTCAAGTTATCGCGTTGACATGAGGGACCTGATGCGGTGGTGGCACACGCAAAGCCATATTATCCCCGATTCTCAGTGGTACAATTAGCAATGGAAAATGTGATCGAATTCCTAAACCCCAAAGGTATGGTTGTGCAAAAAATCGATTTGATATCGAAATTGGATTCTTTGATTTTAAAACATTTAAATAGTAAAATCAGGTTTTAACGTTTTCTCCGATAATTGTGTTTCATCAATGTTGCAGTAACTGATTTAGTATGAGTCAGTGATTTCATTGTGGCTATGCTGTAAATTGTAATTTAAAGAAAT
>OMKY01227502.1:0-14652 GCA_900302395.1 Bregmaceros cantori | reverse complement strand
ACAGCAGACTAGTAAATGATGTTCATTCAGCAGTCTCAGCTCACAGTCAGTAGGAATGGTAGTAATGCAGCAGACTAGTAAATTATGTTCATTCAGCAGTCTCAGCTCACAGTCGGTGGGAATGGTAGTAATGCAGCAGACTAGTAAATTATGTTCATTCAGCAGTCTCAGCTCACAGTCAGTAGGAATGGTAGTAATGCAGCAGACTAATAAATTAAGTTCATTCAGCAGACTCAGCTCGCAGTCAGAGGGAATGTTAGTAATGCAGCAGACTAGTAAATTATGTTCATTCAGCAGCCTCGGCTCACAGTCAGAAGGAATGGTAGTAATACAGCAGAGTGGACAAGTAGATAGGTTCTGCTCCCCTCGCTGGCTTTTCTGCGATGTCTATCCCTGATCTCCTCAGCCCTCAGCTCAGATTTTGACTTTTGGGTGTAAACTATTCGGTAGTTGTGCTGTATTCGATTAGTTAGTTTTGCCTTGCAACATCACTCAAACAAACAATTTGTTTGAGTGACTAAGTGTACATATCGGAAGAGATTGAATTTGTAGCCCGGTGGGAATTTGTGATCATGAAGAGAGTTACAGAGCAGAAACCCTCCTTCTACTCTCCCATACTGCCCTAAACCATTTTAACACTCAAATAATGTGTTTGAAGATATCAAAAAAGATACCAAATATTTTCCACAAATTATATCAGAACACAAGACCTTAATACATGAAAAAGAGGTTCTCTACATCCATGGCACTGAAAAAGATAATATTTCAAAACTTTAATATCCAGCTCTCACCTCCCGCACCTCGTTCTCTTTGCTAACGTGCATGGTGATGTAGCGAATAGAATCCAAGGCGGCCTCCAGGTTTTGTCGCATGCTCATAGTCTTAAGCGGCGTGCTTTCCGAGCTTATCCGCGCCGAGTCGCCACCCGCGTCCGCCACCCTCTGTTTGCCGACGTCTGTGCCACATCCTTCCACGACGGCGTAGTAGCGGTCGACGTGCCCGCGCATGCACAGGAGTTTGGGCAGTCGGTGCAGGAAAACCCGTCGCACCCATGGCGCCATGTCGCGGTGTGTAGAGGTGGAGCGGTGGTGCACGTTGATGGCGAAGACGGTGATGACAATGGAGAGCGTGACGAAGATCATGGTGAACACGAGGTACTCGCCGATCAGAGGAATGACTTTGGACGAGGATGGAATGATCTCCTCGATGACCAGCAGGAACACCGTTAAGGAGACCAACACCTTGGCAGAACACAGGACACAATTTAAGAGATTCTTCGCAGTAGCTGCGGCAATAAGCGCCAACCATTTCAACATGTGGGCCACTGCCTAACGTGGACCACCTAAGCTCCAGTGATTCTGGCTCCTCCCTAAACGAATGAATGTCAGTGAAACTATGATAAAAGCAAACTATGGTAATGTCTCCGACATTAAGGTCAATTGTTCAACACTACATTTCACTCTCACATTAGACAACTGACTGTCACACTTTAAGAAGTTGCAAAAAGAGGCCCACATTAGGGCAATCCACCGATCAGAACACAGCTGATAATGTAAACGGAAAGGAAATATTAGAAACTTTTACATTACTTTTTACAGTCTTTTGATGTCCTTGGCAGTATGTTTTTTTCAGTAAGACGTCTGTGGAAGTCTGCGGCATGGAAACAGTAAATTTTACTTTGCTGATTAACGTAATGTATCAAATATATTTCACATTTTTTGCACACCATGTTTGTATTTTTATGCATGTCCGTGTAGAGGGTGACCATGTCTATGTTTAAGTGTTCTCTGCTATCTCTCTCTTGTTCTCTCTCTCGTTACCACTCTCTCTCTCGCTATCTATCTATCTATCTCTGTGGTTGCCAATAACCTTGATGCATGGTGGATTGCCCTAGTGTGGGCAACTTTTTGCAACTTCCTAATGTCGAACATTCGTTAGTTTAGGGAGTAGTCAGAGCCACTGAAGCTTAGGTGTCCTACATTAGACAGTGGCCCATGTTAGGCCAAGCCACCCTACAGTCGGATGCTCTCTCTAGAATAAATGATGTCCTTTCTTGTATTTGGCACTAGACTCGTCTTTTGTAGCACGACAGACATATACATATTTGGAAATGAAAGAGTTAATGACCTTCAGAGTGGCGACAATAAATATGCCGTTAAACACTACTAAATTACTTACTGAAATCTATTATAGTTATAGGATTTACAGCATTATTGTTACCTTTGTAATCAACCACGAGTCACTAGCTGGGGGGGGGGAATCCAATTTTGCTTAGGGCCTTCCAAAAGGTTAGACTGGCCTATACGATTCGGGAGACTTCTGTGTGTGTGCGTGTATGAATGTGTGTGTGTCGCGCGTGTGTGTGCGTGTGCCTGTGTGTGTGGAAAGTCCAACACTGCTGTTGCTGTAGAAGCAGAGTAGTTATGCAAAGTGATCTAGATGAGTAATTTTAATCTAATTTCTTGCTCTGACATAGCAATGCATGAGATTAATAGCTACTAAGAATGACGGCACAATAGGGCTGTTGCACGGTGACGTCACGGCTTGGCGGCGGCAGACATTATGGTGGTATCATCGTGGACATAAAACAGGCAGAGAGTGATATTTGCATAACATCCTGTTCTGTTACTTCTGTTATTGATGTATCCATGGTAATATGCTGTCAATGTATTTGCCTCTATATAATGAACGTGAAGTGGTATGATACCACCTAACACCTACCACCTGCGTATACGTTTACTTCACCGTACGCGATGCCACCAAGATGTCCTGCCAAAAGCCTGCAGGACTCATTCTACAAAGGATCAAATCGTGTTACCCAGTCACAGTGCAGTAGTTTGGACAAGCGGCATGACAACTAAGCTCCGCCCACGTCTCGCGTCACCCATGACAAACTCCGCCCACGCCTTGATTCAGATAATTAGATAATTGGTCAGCCCATATATGGGCGATGTCTGTCTGATTTGCCCAGACCCATTGTACCGTCTAGCGGCGTGCGATGCGTGGACAATTAGTTGGTTCTGGCCCACCAGGCGAGTGGAGAAGATGCTAAAATGTCTGGTTTCCCCATGCTGTCAACATGGAGAGTCAATTGACACCAAATATTTTTGAAAAATAAATCAAAACATCTTTCAACAGATATTTCTCTGTGCAGAGCTTTTGGCTCAACACTTACTAGATATAAGATATCATATAACTGGTCTTGTGGCCCGCTAAGACCAACAGACTGAAGAAGGGTTTCTTCCCCGTGTGGTGATGCTGCTGAACTGCATATCCATGGTGCAGCATTGATCACTGCCGAACAGGATATGAAATAATGACTCTGTATGCAGCTGGATGTAGGCCACCAGTTTCCTAACTATCGTGCCTCTGAGTCTTTCTGTGCTACAACAATTATTATTACATGCAGGGCTTGAAAACAAAATTATTTCCGAACGGTTCAGACAGGTTTATATATAACGTTTTTGTTCTCAGAACCGTTCCGCCACCAAAATATTGGTCCTGAACCGGTTTGGAACACAAACATTACGTTCGTTCTTAAGTTTAGATATAGTTTATACAAAATATATTTGGTGGACTTTCAAACTTCAGTGTAATGTATTAAAACCGGGTTTAAATACATTCGCTTCCTCGTCTGTCCACAAGATGGAGCCCCAGATACATGGGGCTTGACGACTGACAGTGAAAGTGGACGGAAATAGTCTCCCAGACATAGGATATGTTAAAATATAAAGAGAACGAAAAAAAAACAGTTTTGTGGATTTCATAATGCTCAGTTTCTGTTCCGGAATGTTTGAAGAAATATTTTTTCGTTTCGTTTCCGCTCCTCGTAGAATTCTGTCCGTTTTCGGTTTTCGTTTCTTGAACCAGTTCGGAGCCCTGAGTACTTGCCAATGTATCACTTTTTAACAGGGCTTTGAAACAATATTTTTTTCCAATTGGTTTGTTCCGAACAGAAATGGAATTATAGTGTTTCCGGTTATGAGTTCCAGCAATAAATTGATGTTCTCAAACCGGTTAAAACAAAGAAAATATTGATTTTTATCGGTTAATTTCATTCCTGTCAGCTGAAAGGAAGCAGAGGAGACGTACCGAGGTACAGAGTGAGATCTTCTCGCCTCCGTTGGAGGGCAGGTAGAACACCAGCACGGTGAGGAAGGACAGGGCTATGCAGGGCACGATGAGGAACAGCGTGTAGAAGAGAGGAAGGCGGCGGATGACAAACGAGTATGTGATTGTGGGGTACAGCGCGGCGCTGTCGGTACGCAGGCCACGCCCTCCTGTGGCCTCCAGGATCTCCCACTCGCCGTTGTCAAAGTAGTCGCACATGTCCACATTGAAGTCCTCCAAGAGAATGTCCACCTGGAAGAGAAAAGAGAACACTGCTGAACTTGAAAATGCAGTTATTGGGGGGTGTCGTTGGCAGAGAGGTTATGGACAGCGCACCTAACGCGCCCCCATTCATGTTAAGGGCGCTGTGTCTATCGTGCCGCAAGTTCTCCTCCCCTCGCCGGCTTGTCTGCAATGTTTACCCCCGATCTCTTCAACCCAGTTATTTGGTTAGTTATTCAATTGCCTTTTACCATTTGAATATGAAACCTAAATGTCTTTAGGTATATAAGTGGATTATTTTATTGAGAGGATTAAAATAAAATGAAATTTTCCAATTGAATTCCGAACGGTTCAGGTAGGCCTATGTTTAACGTCCGCCACCAAGATACTGTTTTGGAGCGCAAAGATTTTGTTCGTTCTTAAAGTTCCTTATATTGTGCAAGGTTATGTTTTCATATAGTTTATAAAAAATAAAATTGGTGGACTTTCAAACTTCAGTGCATCTGTATTAACATGAAACCGGGTTTAAAATATTAATACATGCATGGGGCTTGGTGACTGACAGTGAAAGCTGGATGGATGCTGAACCGGAAATAGTCTCCCAGACAAAGGACATGTTCAAATATATAGAAAACAGAAAAAAACGTTTTTAACCGGCAGTTTTGCTTCGCCCTGCTCCTTTTTGGACATGACAGCTTGTTTAGTTGTTTGATAATTTTTTATTTACTGATTGTTTGTTCTTGTTGTCTTTTTTGTCATGTTCAAAATAAATCATGAAATGAAATAAATGGAATGAACCGGTTTTATGGATTTCATAATGTTCCGTTTCTGTTCCGGAACAGTTGAAGAAAGCTTTTTTCGTTTCCGTTTCCAATGTTAAATTCCTTAACATTGCATTTGTTGTCGGTTTTTGTTTTCGTTCCTTGAACCGGTTCGAAGCCCTGGTAGCAACAGATATGGACTTCATATTTCATTTTATTTTAATCAGAATGAGAGTCTTATGTATTATCATTCAAACATGAATGCAAACAATGAACAAATCCATCGGTTTCCTCCTGTTTATTCCCAATGATCTGACCTGTGAGCCATCGTAGGTCCAAGAACCGAACTTCATGGAGCAGTTCTGCAGATCGAAGGGGAAAAAGGTGACGTCGATGTTACACGCAGACTTGTAGCTGGCCGGAGGGTTCCAGGAGATGGTCCCGTCGTGTCTGATGGTCACTTTGGTGACGGTCCCTTCAAAACGACCGTCGGCACTGCGAGACAAGCATGCAGGCATAGTCTGTTTAGTGGACGATGCATGCGTGACATCACGCCATTGTTGAAAATATGAGTATGTTTTATATACGATGGCATAGTGATAATCTTATAAAAATAATAATAATTATAATACAGGTATTGTGATTTCCATGAATGTCCAGGCTCCCACTGTGTTCATACTTTCACAGCCCATACTTTTACCCGATGTAGAAGTGTTTGTGTAAAGAAGAATGCCTAATGAGGTCAACATATTGATCCGAATAGCTCCATACAGTGATTGAACGCCCCAGGCCCGTCGTATTATTTATAGTTATGATGTAGAATTAACCCTTTGTGTTCCTGAGATATATCGTGCACTATATCGAGAATTGGGAGCAACTTCGGACACAGCCTCTGACTTACTTGTCATAGAGCACAATGTCCGGTCGCCACACCATGTCAGATGGAACTCGTATAGTGGTGATGCCCAAGTAGTCGGCTGGGTCCCACTGTAATTTAATATCAGCCCACTCCTGCACACAATCACAACCAGGTTTAATTGCCGTGTCACATATCCAAGCACCGACAATATACACATGGAATTTAGGGTCACAGTATACTGTCAGTACACCTAACTTGGCCATCAATAACATTTGTAGCACCTTTGGCTTCTTCAAGCCAGGAGGGCCATTGCACTCTTCTGGAAAAATACAGAGGCTCCCAGGCTGGAGGTGTGGACAAAGGGACAATCTCTGAATCTCTGGGTCTGGAGAGACATACTGTATATGTAAAGGGCAAGCCCAACGACTTTGGAAGATTGTGGAGGCTATATATGGAACTGTTGGAGACCTACCAAGATCAAGATTAACAGGTAATGGTCAACACAAAAAGAATAAAGAATATGAATAAATATATCTCTTGGATGACACAGAGGTCAGTTTAAAAAAATGGAAAAAGCAGGTTATGTAATCAAATGACTAGGTAGAATAAAAAAAATGTATGTTCCACATTCTTACCTGTCTCATCCACACATTGGTAGTCATCAGCTGGTTCTTTTCATCCTAGGAGAGAAATATGTCATTTATAGATGTAATATTCCCATGACTCTCATCCCAGTTTCCGATTTAATCCAACCACTATCTCCCTCAATAAAGAATGAAAAACGGGCAAAAAATAACTTGGAAAAGGCAGTTGCCTGTCCGTCTGTCCGCGATGCTACTTCCATAATGTCCCATAGGCCGTGACGTCACCGCGCACCAGCCCTATTGTGTTTCCTACTCACCACGTCCACCAGCTGAGAGATGGCCAGTCCAAACTTGACCTGGATCGTGGCGTTGAGGAACTCCACAGGTCTCACCCACTTCTGGTAGTTTCTAAAGAGATCACTGAGCAGCGTGTCCTCAGCCTTGGCGTACGGCGACAAGCTGGAGCTCGCTGCAGACAGGGTTGGGAAGTAACAGCAAATGCATTACTAATTGTAACGTGTTTACTGTAATGTAGTAATTGTAGTAAGTGACAATGAGGGAGGGAATAAGGACATTAAATGTTCTATTAAGTTATTATTGTAGTGAATGCACGCACGGTGCATTCTGGGCCGCCACCGTTGGCGGTCCTCCACCGGCCTACACGCCTCCTTAAATAGAGTCCGAACGAACCTTGGCAATAGCTGGTCTAAATTCCTCTATTCCCAGCTCCTCCACGAGTCGGTACTCGTTTATTACATTATATTAATCTATTTAACGCACAATTGCATAATTAAGAGTGTGATCCTAGGGGTTGCTTTGGGGAAGTTTTAAAAAATCTTGGGGTCGCAAGAACCCGCGACTACTCTTCTGTTGAACATTGCCCCCTGCTGGGCATTGACGAATATCAATTCACCAATTCTATCTCACATCACGGTAGCCTGGCTCGCCAGGTTAACATCAAGGTAGTTCAATGCATAGCGTTACACAGGTTAAATGTGCATGACGTCGCCATCGTTAACAGCAGAGTAACGCCCTCCATTGACCACATGGTGGCAACAGTGTAGAATCTGTGGAAACACGCACGCGCGCGCGCACACACACACTCACACACACACACACACACACACACGCACACACACATGCATAGAAGATCAGGGTTCTGAGAATCAACTTTAAAAAAAAAGTGTAATCGACAATTACAATTATCATTTTTCTTTTCATTGAAAGAATGTCAATAATGTAATTCATGTTGAACTTAAATGAACCAAAATTATATTATTTACATTCGTTCAATGAAAAAACATAGATGTAATCGATAAGATTAATTCATGTTTTTATTTTAATATTTATTTAGTTAGTTATTTTCACGTATATAGTGAGTGAAAATAGTGAGCGCACAAACAAAAATAAGAGTATAAATATTCCGACACTGACGTACCATTACTAAACACAATCACACTGGAGAGATCTCTGGGGGAGGATGAGGTTGGTGCACATTCTGCTACAAGTGGACAGAGTGACATATAATGATTCAACCCAACATATCATTAAAATTAGAAAGGAATTGACAGAGAACTTAACTCAGCACAAATGCTCGCAGATGCGATTTAGAGGAAAAACTGCGTTTCATGTGCTCCCCCCCATTGGTATCATTGTGGTTCTGCCTCTGGAGCAATTGAAATGCATGGGTGCACACAGGTCACAGGTGAACATGAACAAGACGGCTTTGCCATATGAGATTCGACCCGTCTCTTCTCTTGAACAAAAAAGACGGTTTGACGGTACCTTCCAAATTCTTTAATTCCTTGCCCCCTGAGTAAATTTGTGTGTGGTCGCTTGTGGGTGGTTGTGGTGCGGACATTACCTCACAGTCACAGCTGAACGAGAAAACCCTTCGTTTATTCCTCAGAGGAGCTGATGGAGATAGCATTTTTTAAAATTATTATTATTATTTTGTAATTAATCACGACCAACACCACATGATAAAAAAGTGATTCTACAGCCTCAAATGATTAATTTATGGATGCTATGGAAAAAGGGACACATATGGCATGCGTATGATCTTCAATTTGGGTTTCCATTTGGATCGCTTGCTGTGCATGTCTGTAAACGCTACAGACGAAATACATACTGCGTATCTCGAACAGATCAATGGTGGTGTAACAAAGGCGGAATGCCATAAGTTGAGACGGACAGGCGGCGCTCATACAGGGAGAAGGCGTCGATCGAGACATTTTTTTCCTCCACCCGATAGATCGTTATACGCACCTGCTGCGAACAGCCATTAAGCGATCTGTTGTGGAAGACGGACGATCAGGTGGCTGTGTGGGCGATGAGGTGAACCTGCGCGACAGACGGACAGACCCCCCTCTCCACCCCCCACCAACACGACCCCCTCCAATGGATTACGGGATATATTGATACGAATTAACAGAGGAGGAAGAGGTAAACTCCTGGCGTCAATAGACCAGGAGATGGAGCCATTTGTCGTGGCTGGAAGTCCAACACAAGCGGTTTTACCTTTGACAGGCGTTCATTTGATTCGATCGCCGTTCACAAACAGCGATTCTTTATTTTTTCTTTTGCCTTTTGCATCCGTTCAACGATGCACACACGCTGTGTGTGTGTGTGTGTGTGTGTGTGTGCGCGTGCGTGTCGGCCAGCGGAGCCATCGATGTGCGAGAGGATGGTTTACTGAGAGCCTTTGTCGTAAAAAAAAAAAAGGAAAAAAGCAAATTATTTTATTGAAATCGCGGCGTTTCAGCCCGCAATCCACGTCTGACTATTTCGAAGGCCTTTTAAAAAAGTCGATCGTTCTTCGTCACTTCAAACCAATCACAGTGTATGTTAGGAATCCAAAATGACATAGTTTACATAAGCCAAAACATTTTCTTCATCTGCTTTGACCCAACAAACCGTGACCTTACCTCACAAGATTATCTTAATATATTGGTTCACTTCACGTCCTTTAGATTCAAATACATGTACAATAAACATGGGATTAGATACCATCATAGCAAGATTATTTTTCCAAGTGAAGCAAATTAAGTAGTCCTCTTGAAAAGTACGCCTTTGCAGTTGTCAGATTCTGGTCAACTTTTGTTATTCGGGACACCTCGGACAAACATTTTTGTAGTTTTTTCTTTCTTTTTTTCCTAATATCTGCCCGTCGATATACAGTACTCTTTGCACAATACTGATCTGGATTTTGTCAGTTCAGGGAGACAGTTCCTAAACAGTAACCTGGACTGAAGACTGCATGAAATGAATTGTTGTATTTTAAGGTTTCCCCCGGGGTGCCCAGCAAAAGCGACAAGCTTCGTGACTAGAGCCAGAGAGAGATGTTAGATCAGATATGGGTTTGCTTTATTGAACTTCAACAATGAAGGCTTTATGATACTTCTTGTTTGTGTATGCTTGATATGAAGGCCCCAGCCCTAGTCTTCATCAGTGTCAAATATTTACACAAATGCGGGGATGAAAGAATAGAAAGACATCACACTCAAAACATCGGACTCAAATTTATAGAACTCAAGTCGCATTTGTGGGAAACCTTATACAATGCAGCTCAATGTGTAGAGTCGCACAAGCGCAACATCTGGGCTCCCTAATGATCAAACGTGTTTGATGAACACAATGTGCAGACATTATAACAGGACTGGACTGGTTATCTGGTGTATTGTGCAAATTCCCCTGGGCACTCATGAATTTTGGGCCCCCTTCATGTCTGTCATTAATATGACACATGGTGGTCGACACTTGTAGAGTGTCCGCCTCTGGAGTGGGAAACCAGGGTTTGATTCTTGGTTGACCAAAGATCTAGAAAACGGTAGCCAATGACTTGCATCTTGACACTTAGAACACAGTACGGGATGTATTGGTGGAAACCGAAAAAAACCCTCTTACAATATGCATAAGCCAGCACAGAAGAGTAGGCTGATGAAACAAACTGAATGGAAATGTGGTTCTGGCTTTGTGGTGCACTCGGTTATACATCTGGATCCGGCACATACAATGTTAACTCTCATGCGTGTGGCTGAGTTCACTGGCACACGCAGTGTCGTGAGTTCGCTCCCACTCACGGGCAGGTCTCCTTTCCGCCACTCTCTCATCCCTCTTTCACACTAGCCCTGGCAATAAAATGCAAAAAATGGTGCTTGCAATGGAAAAAGAACTACAGAAAATACAAAAATGTGAGACGTGTGTGTAATCTGCAATAAGAGGAAATAGAGAAAATAAACAAAATTCAACACATACAAACCCACACCATTGGGCTTGGTGATGGCTTTAAATATATTTAAAGTGATCTAAATCTACATCTCCATCTTATCCCGATCATCCTCCTTTTCTCTATTAATTCATCCCTCCTTTCTCCTCATCCCCCTTTCTTTCTGCCGTCACGCTGTCTTGTATCATTCCTGTCTCTGGATGTCGCTTCTCTCCCCGCGCTTCCATCATGACACGTCGTCTCCTAGCAACAGCGGCTGGAGGAAGAGTCCAGCGGTACCCATGATACAGACCAGGACAAACACCCAGAGGAAGATGCGGTCGATCACCATGGCGACGTATTTCCAATCATCTTGGACCTGCACAGAGTTCAGACAGGGTCATTCGCTGGCGTCGTGTGGGGGGCACCCGTGACAATTTTTGCTGTTGGAACTAAAGAATCGGACACACACACACATACACACAACACAGACAAACACGTACAGTAATAGAGTAATTTGAGAGTCCTTGATCACATCCAAGAGTGGACAAGTTACGGACTGAGTGACACCACGCGAGTGGCCGAGGACAGAGAGAGATGGAGAGAGCTGATTGCAAAGTCTTCAGTGCACCCCAAGGGTCAGCCAGACAACGGGGGAGATGATAATGAATAGAGGTAAATGATAATACATAAATGAGAGAGATAGAGTCCCAGAGAGATAGATAGCGAGGGAGTGAGAGATGCAGAGACGGGGAGAGAGAGAGCGAGAGAGAGAGAGAGAGAGAGAGACCACAAATGGGGATCTGAGGCCACAAGCCATAAAGTTATATTACGCATCAAATTTAATAGCATATATTACGCATTAAATGTTTTTAGCATTTTTTTTTTTCACAGAAACATTGATTTTACATATTCTAGATTCAGACAATATTCCACAAGATAATTAACTCAGTTTTCACAAAAATGGTTTTGCATCTGAACCTGCATCTTGGGGGTTTGCATCTGAACTCTTCATGTATATTTAATTTCATATAAAGCATATATATATAACATCTCCAACTATCCACCTAGAATTTTGCATAGTGCTGCTTTAACCATACCTCCTTGGCTTCATTGCGAAGCCTCATGTTCTCGGCGATGTACTTGACACTCGCGATGGCTTCCATCACCGCCGGCGACACTGGAGAGAGACGCCCGTCGGCTCGGTTGGCTCCTTCTCTGGAGTTCAGACTGGAACAGGAGCTGCCTGAGCTCGGGGCCACTCCGACACGGGCCGGTCGCTCTCCCCCGCTTAGCGTTGCGAGACTTTCCGAGAAGCCGGTGCTTCCTCCTCCGAAGTCTTGTGGAAGTTTCGTGGACCTCTGTCGCCAGCGCTGTGCTTCGTAGCATGCCGCGGCGGCCATCTCCACACTGATTCTGTTGTTGAGTTTCATCTTCTGTGCCATGCACGATCTGATGAGGGGCATATCCTATTCGGTTTGGGATTTAATCCGAGATCCAACTAAACAAGTTGTTTATTAAAAGTATAAAAGACAACATTTGGTTAATTTTATCTTTGGATCATAGATTGATTAGCTTTTTCTAGCGCTGCGAAGTAATATGGTGCAGTATCATGCAAGACAGGACTTTTAACTATATAATTCTATCATGAAAAACGGAGCGAAAAACGGAGCTTGCACCCAAAAAATAACTTGGAAGAAAAAGCACTTTTACATCATCAGACTAATGGGTAAAAGAAGCATAGGCAAACAACACAAACAATGGCACAACAACATTTAGAAATAGTCAGGACTGCACCTGCAGGGCCTAATCAGAACTAGCCTGGCAAGCCAGAACCAACGACTCTTCCACACATCGCACGCCGCTAGGCGGTACGTTGGGTCTGACCAATCAAATTATTCAAATTGAAACATGGGCGGAGTTTGGTATGGGTGACGCAAGACATGGGCGGAGTTTGGTTGTCACGCCTCCATGCCTCTTGTCCCACCTACTGCGCTGTGACTGGATAACACTATTTGATTGATTTTATTTTTGTTTTGTTTGACCAGACCCAATGATTGTTCTAATTGCATGCAATGGGTGGATGATTCATTGGTTCTGGCTCGCCAGGCTATCATACCATGTTGGTGCACATTCCGCTACAAGCAGAGATAGTGAAATATAACCCACAAAGCTAAGGAAACTCCAACCTCCTGAATGAAAACCCCTGTCAATACCTCTTCAAGTCATGATCGCCAACAGAGCTGGTGAAGGACGGCGGTGGCTCGGTTCTCTCGGGCCGGGCCATGAACATGACTTTGGGCAAGAGGCCGAGGAAGATGCGACGCACCCAGGCCGGCATGGCGTGCGTCTTGGGGGTGCGGTAGTGCACGTTGAGCACGAAGACGGTGATGACGATGGAGAGCGTGACGAACACCATGGTGAAGAGCAGGTACTCCCCGATCAGGGGAATGACCAGCGAAGTGGACGGGATGGTCTCGGTGATGACCAGGAGGAAGACCGTTAGAGACAGCAGCACGGAGATGCACAAGGTGACCTGGGATAGAGGGTCGATGGTCATAGAGCATAGCCTGGCAAGCCAAACCAAACAAATCATGCACGCACGCTCGAACATGCGTTTGGGTCTAGAGTCAATGGGATCGAAAAAGGGCGTGGCATGTGGTGGGCGGGGAAGAGGGCGGGGTAGCATTATTTTTTAAAAATATCAAAGTTAGCCAATCACAGCACAGTAGGCGTGACAAGCGAGGGAGTAGGAAGTGATGCTGACGCACAGATAGCCCGCCTCAACGTGGCTCTGATTGGTCGGCAGAAACAGAGCCGAGGATCACAATTTTTGATTTGATGGACTCCAGACCCAAATGCATGTTCGAGCGATGTGTGGACGATTCGTTTTGGTTTGGCTCTTTAAACGGTAATGATCGAGTTGTCACCTGCTCTCACTAAGCCTATTGGCCCTCTGGTTACCAGCATAGAGCAAAATGACAAAAGTGCCCAAATTTCCTACTTGAGCAAAGTAAAATACAGTTGTAAAACAAAAACAACTCCAGCAAGACTACAAAGTAAAGTGAAAAGTACAGGCTGAAAAATGTTCTCAAAAAGTATTTTTGAAAGTATAAAGTACAAAGCACAAAACCTAAATTTTCCTTAACACTTTACAGGCGATATATATATATTTTTTTTAGGGCCACACCCAGAAACTAAATGAAAACACAGTATTAACTGCTACTGTACTCAGTGCATTACCAAGTACCACCCCCTACTGACTCATTCACGTTATACATGTAGTCCTACCGTGTCGTTGCAGAAAAAGAAAAAAGATTAAAAAGGAACAACCCTGTTTTGGGAAAAGTAAGGAGTAAAAGTACTGACTTATTTTTTTAAATCTACTGAGTAGAAGTAAAAGTACAGATACTTGAAAATTCTACCAAAGTACAGTACTCAAGTATTTGTACTTTGTTACTTGCCCTCAGTGGTTGCCAGTAATAATCAACAGTTTTTTTTTCTTCTAAAGTCGTTATGGTATTGTTTGGCCAAGCAAACCAGACCACCAAAACAAACTGGTTATTTGTCAGTAATGCGGTTGGAATCATTACGGCAGATGAAATGCATGCCTGCTATGATTCATGCTTAGCGTTTATTTTTCAATTTAATAGCCTGTTGGCTGTAATAATGATGGTAATGGTTATTGCCTTCTGGCCTGTTGGCTTGCTAACCAGTTGCCCATTAACTCAGCTGGCTAGTTAGCTTCTTCCGATCAGTGATGTGTAAAGAATGGAGCAAATTACTACAAGCTACTGCCACGTCTTAGTAGCCTGGCGAGCCAGAACCAACAAATCGTCCACGCATCGCACATCGCTAGACGTTTCACGTTAGGTCTGGTAAACAGTGGTTATGGACATCGCATCTAAC
>OMKY01227481.1:0-12756 GCA_900302395.1 Bregmaceros cantori | reverse complement strand
GCCCAGAACGTGTGGTAACAGCCCTGGTCAAACCATTAGCCGTGTGTTCAGAGGGAACGGACCAGCTTTCGAAAGCTCTCATATTTCTGTTCCTAATAACAAACCACCGAGCAGCGGAGGAAGTGAGTCAACCCTAGACCGTTATGCAACATCAATACGGTAAGACCCTCTCTCAATTCCTGCTGAGAGAGAGAGAGAGAGAGGGAGAGAGAGAGAGAGAGGGAGAGAGAGAGAGAGAGAGAGGGAGGGAGACAGGTAGGGAGAGAGAGAGAGAGAGAGAGAGAAAGAGAAACAAAAAAAGAGAGAGAGAGAGAGGGGGGGAGAGAGAGGGGGGGAGAGAGAAAGAGAGAGAGAGAGAGAGAGAGAGAGAGAGAGAGAGAGACAGAAAGACAGGGAGATAGAGAGGAGAGAGAGAGAGAGAGAGAGAGAGTATGTGTGTTTGCGTGGGAGAGAGAGAGTATGGGAGAGACAAAGAAAGAGAGATAGATAAGGGAGAGATAGAGAGAGAGAAGGGAAATAGAGGGAATGAGAAAGAGAGAGAGAGAGACAGAGAGAGAGAGAGAGAGAGAGAGAGAGAGAGAGAGAGAGAGAGAGAGAGAGAGAGAGAAAGACAGAAAGAGACAGAAAGAGATTAAAAGAACATTACAAAGAAATTACAAAGAGCAAGAGAAAGACAGAAAGGGAGAGAGATATGAAAAAATAGAGAAACAGAGAGCAATACACTGAGATAGACAAGAGACAGACAGAGAGAGATTAGAAAGAGAACGTGTTGAAGAGAGAGACATAACGTGATAGAGGCAGGAGTTGTGTGTATGGGTGCGAGCTTGTGCGGTTTTCTCTCCCTGGTTTTAACACAGCAGTCACATACAGCTAGAGATGGCAAACGTACCGGGATTTCTTACTTGAGTAAGAGTAAAATACATTTGTAAAAAAAACAACTCGAGTAAGACTTCTCCAAATAGCTGATCCAAATAGCTACTCAAGTAAAGTAAAAGGTACAGGCTGAGAAATGTACTCAAAAAGTATTTTTGAAAGTAAAAAGTACATGCTCTAAAATGTAGTCAAAAGTATCTTTGAAAGTATAAAGTACAAAGTACAAAAGCTAATACTGCAATAACAAGCAATGTTATTTTTAGGGACACACCCAAAGACTAAAACAGCTTCTTAAATGCTACTGTACTCAGTGCTTTACCGAGTGCCCCCTAAAAAGTAAGCACAGAAAAGAGTACTTCTAAAAGAACAGATACTTAAAAATTCTACTTAAGTACAGTACTTGAGTATTTGTACTTCGTTACTTACCATCGCTGCTTACAGTCATCAGCAGTGTTCGAACCATAGACTGTATATAAGTAGACGCAGCGTGCGTGACGTCACCCTATTGCTTTCATCCTAGCCGAGTTGAAGCCTCCGACAGCGCCAGCGACATTGCTGAAAGTACCCGTACATCCGGAGACAAGGAGAGGTAGAGAGAGCTCTACGGTAAGTGAGAGAGAGACACCCCACACGCGACTTCTTCCGGTGGTACTGTCCGCTAGGGGCGCCAACGACAGAGTCGGAATGAATGGGATCCTATGGGAGCTGAAATAAAAAATATTAACGCCAAATTTGACGCGTTTGTGAAATGATGACCCCCCTCACACAATGAACCGTTAATTATCCCGACAATATACATTAAAACATCAATTAGAAACGATCTTTAAATAACAGGCTGCTAAGATTGGAACATTTGTATTGGAAACTACTATAGGGCGCGATTTCCGGAGACGAGGCTTCGGACATCAAAACGATTGCGGTGTCCATTTTTATATACCGTCTATGACACACAGACAACGAAAAATAGGTGGGACAAGGAGGCGTGACAACCTAACTCTCCCCACAACTCGCGTCACCCATACCAAACTCCGCCCACGTCTTGATTTGAATAATTTGATTGGTCAGCCCGTATACGGGTGACGTCTGCCCGATTTGCCCAGATCCACGTCTAGCGGCGTGCGATGCGTGGACGATTCGTTGGTTCTGGCTCGCTAGGCTGCATAAACACGACAGCGCCTAGTCAAGCTTCACCTTCTCAAGCCAAGCCCCGACGTTCCAAGCCTGGTTGGCAGAACAAGCCCCTGAACGTACCTGCTGTCACAGAAGTCACAGCTGAAGGGCCTCTCGTCACAGTGTCGGAACTTGATGTGGATCTTCAGAGCAGCCAGCGTGGTGCACGTCATGTCACACAGAGGACACTTGATGTTGTTCACTGCACCGACATTCAACAATTATTTATCACATTAGCCCCGTTCACATGGACACTTTTTTGGATCTGAATTAGGGCTGCAACCATTAGTCGATCACTCGATGACTAATCGATTATAGAATAAATCGGCAACGAATGTATTAATCGATAATAGCCAAGAAATTGAATCATTGTCATTTCGCCTGTTTTGTGCCGATATTTCCCCAATTGGTCCAGGCAAAGTTGATATCAATACATCATATTTGAAAATATGAAATAATAAATGGTCATAACCGTCGCGTGCCGCCTGGCGGTGGCATAGCCATAGCCACGGGAGAGCTGGCTCTAGCTCGTGGCTGCGTGGTGGTCGTGCTGCTGCGGCCACGTGCCCCCTTCCCCCTCGGACGCAGACCAGGCTTCAGCCCGGACCCCGGCTGGGCGCCGGCTCGTCACCGCCGCGCAACTCCAAGTGGGGAGAGCTGAAGCGTCCGGCCTCGGTCACGGACCCAACAAGTCCACGAGTGATAACGGTGTGTGGATCGCCAGCCGCTATAAATGCATTCCGCTTCAAAATCTATTACGATCCACTTGAAGCTGATCTGGAGGTGTATACATGAGCACTTTTGAAGCAGATCCACCTATAAGCGGATTATATTTAGGCTTTTCGGTACCATGTGTAAGATGTGTGAATAATCACTATCTGGGAAAACGGCAAGATAATATCCCTTCACGGAATAAGGAGACATTTTGATCAGGCAGTAACGCGGACACCTAAAGTCGTGAGTGATCGGGAACACGCTGGAAGGAGGGGTCCTCTCTCTCCTGCGGCGTGGGCGAAGGAGGCGAATACAACCGGAGAGCGTGTCGCAAATAACTTGATTAACAAACGGCGGTTTATTATTTTCCATAGTCTAGAAGTGAATGGTATACGACGGCCCGTGTCTTTTTTAAATTCTTTTTTGTAAGAAGTTTATCGTCGTTTCATAATCGTGATCAATAATTGTAACTTCCAAATAATAGTGATTATGATTTTTTTACAGCTCTAATTTGTAGAGAACGGCATTATTTCCATGACAGCATTGTAAGTTGTGGGAACCAGACACTCACCGTGCTGCCGGACGTGACCTCGGAGCAACCTCTCGTTGGCGAAGGCCTTCCCGCAGTGCTCGCACGCCAGGGATCCTGTTGTTCACATATTATCAAACATAACTTTATCGTTCATATATTATCAAACATAACTTTATAGTTCACATATCATCGTTATTAAGTATTAACTCACTTCAGACTTTCCTTTATCAACAGAAAAACAACACTTGTTTCTACCCGTTTCCATTCTTCAGTTAGAACCTCCAGAACATGGGTGGTATCATTAAAAATAATAAAAATACGCCGCCGCTATAGAAGAGTTCGGGGGTACTTCCGATTAGGCTGAACGTCTAGGTCTATCCTGAACGTCACTTCCGGTTCCATTTATATCGCCGTGTCTTTGACCATTTTTCAACATGTCTATCCAGTGGGAGCACACATCTACCGAGTTATTTAAAAAAGATGGTCTTAACTTATGGTGTCCTATTCCACACCCAAATTCTCTCATGCGGATCTATGCTCCACAGACGCATGATTCAATAATCTGCGCAACCCTTTCCTTTTACTCATTCTTGTTGGAATTACTGGTAGAAGCAGCCAGCCTATTGGTCCAGAACAACATGTGACCACTCCGTGAGTTACTTTGAGTGGGATTTCGACTGCATTTCATCAAAATGTATACAAAATGGTGAATGAAGGGAGGGGGTGATTTGTCACAGAGCGACATCTAGTGGTCAGATTTCCAACTGGTGTGCGATTTGTGTGACCCGGTCCACTACAATGACTTTACATAGGCAACATACAGTCACCGGAAGAGACCTTAAGAAGGGCGGGACAAAATGACTCCGCCCAGTGTTTCGCGCCTAAACCCGTCTATACGCTCCCTTCATAGGCCCCAGAGCCGGTGTATGGCGCCCTCTGCCGGTCAGGCCTGAGTAGACAGCAGCAGCACCTCACCCTGGGGCTCGGACTGCCGGTGTAGGTGGTCAAAGAGCTTGGTGTTGCTGGCGAACATGCAGCCACAGGTCGGACAGGCCACCACCTTCTCCTGGGTGTGGCTCCTCACGTGCTCCCTCAGACGGTACTTGATCTTGAAGAAGGTGTCGCAGCCTGAACACCAAATACACCACAGGGTCATTCATTACGTCGCACACCAGCGTCATTATTAGAGGTGTAACAACAAGACTCACCATTTGGATCGCGGGTGATATACATCACGGATTATGTCTTTTGTTTATTAACCCTAGTACAGCCGTTGACGCGCCGGCACGTTTAACTCATGCCGTTTGAACCACTCATTATCAACGTATTCTCAATATATCACGGAACGAATGGGCCATTTGTACGTTCAAGACACACAAGGTAATGGAAAAAAAAACATGTTTTTGGTCAAAGCAATTTCTCGATAATTACTGGATCAAACTTCACCAAATTTCCACATTTCGTAGTACACGTCCATTTACATATTTATTTTTTTAATACAATTTTACAAGAATGTTTAATGAGGTAAAAAATACATTAGAATAACATGAAAACACTGAAACACGTTAATAATGATTAAAAACAAAGATTATATATGTATGTTTTTTTATCACCTCCACTTAAATGTAGTCTCAACTGGGGTGATTTTCATATAAAAAGTTCAAAACTAGAGGGTATTTTTTTCCTGCAAATGTTCTGCAAAGTTTTTGGGTGATAGCCATGCTAGTTTGATACAACAGCTGTCGATACAATGTATCGATACGTCCGCAAGAGTATCGATTTTTTTTCTCGTCTACTTTTATCAATTTGCTCCAGGACGTAATTCCACTCCGGTGCTCCGGGTGCCGCTAAACCTATTTGCCGCCGTCCTTGCTTCCTTAACACACAAACACGGCGTATGTGCCATGGCCATAGACTGTATGCATTTATATACAGTCTAAATAAATGTATAACGATATTACAGCTGTCATTGATTTATTTCAAATTTGAAACATTGTCTAGCCTGTTGGGTAAAAAAAAATAATAATCAAATTGTATCAAATCGTGGTCAATTCTTGAGTAAAAATTGAATTGTTGGGTCAGAAAATCGATATTGAATCGAATCGCCACGATGGGTGTGATTTACAGCCCTATTACCTAACGTCCTGTGTATGAGTTACAGAGAGACATTAAAGTGCCACCAGGCACGTCCTCCTCCTAAAGATGGAGAACCTGGTACCTCTCCACTGGCAGAAGATGGCCTGTTGTTGCTGCTGCTTCTCCTCCTGCTCCTGCTGGGGCAGAGGCTGCAGATCACTGCACTCCACATGGTTGTCCACGTGCAGGTAGAACCACTCCGGGTTATTGAAGTAGCTCTGAGAAGAGGGAGGCGACACCCGCACACCAACATTAGCCTCGTTTCCACCATCTATAGACACGTTTTTCATCCGTTTCCAGTTTACTTAACTACGCGGCTTTCCGTCTCCCAAACGGCCGTTGCCATTTTGACCGGCAGTGCCATTTCCGATCGCGTTCGGAATGTTTCGGAATTTTAAACATGGCGGCTGCGCCGCTGACAGCAATTTAATGTTGTCTGCTCCCCAGCTCTGCATCAGCTTGCTTAGTGCAGCAGTTAGCATGTTCGTCTTTTATGCCAATGTCCTGAGTTCAAATCCCGTCGCTAACACTTCTTTGCGTCTTTTTTTCGCGCGCAAATTGTGTTTTTAGGTTTAGGGGTCCAGTTTAGGGGTTCGGTTTAGGGGTTCGGTTTAGGGGTTCAGTTTAGGGGTTCGGTTTAGAGGTTCGGTTTAGGGGTTCGGTTTAGGGGTCCGGTTTAGAGGTTCGGTTTAGGGGTTAGGTTTAAAGGGGAGCTAGGGGTTAGGGTAATGGCACCGCCGGTCAAAATGGCAACGGCCGTTTGGGAGACGGAAAGTTGCCTAAACTACCCCCGTATATGCTCGCCACTTCTGGTTCCATTCATTTTGCCGTGTCTTTGACTATTTTTCAACAAGGATCTATGCCCCACAAATGATTGAATAATCTGAAGCAGCCATCCCATTGGTCCAGAAGAACATGTGACCACATCAGTGAGTAACTTCAAGTCAGATTTGGCCTGTATTTCATCAATACTTATGTAAAACGGTGAGCAAAGCGGGGTGGATGATGTGTAATTTGTCACAGAGCAAAACAGTAGTAAGCAGATTTTGAAACGCTGTGCGTTTTGTGTGACAAATTCATCGACTATCGTCCACTACGATCACTTTACACAGGGAAATATACAGACACAGGAAGTGTGTTACACCCGGCTGGACAAATGTCAGCCCCTGTATTTAGTGTGAAAACTTGTCTATATGGTGCTGTACTAGTCATTTCATTGACACTCTTTTTTGACACTTTTTTCGAGCCTGCTTAATTCAGACCAAATGATCCTTCTAGCTGTGTGCGATGTGTGGACGATTCATTTGGAACTAGGAACAAGGGCTCCGAACCGGTTCAAGGAACGAAAACAGAATTTTGCGTAATTTTACAAGGAGCGGAAACGAAAAAACATTTCTGTTCCCGGACAGAAACAAATGTAATGGCGTTTTAATCCCGGTTTCACGTTAATACAGCTTGCATGACCAATAGCTAAACTTAACATTGCACAATATGAGGAACTTTAAGAATGAATACATTTTATGCGTTCCGAACTAGTTCAGGACCGATATTTTGGTGGCGGAACGGTTACGAGAACGAAAACATAGGCCTACCTGAGCTGACCGCAACGGAACTTTTTTTTTAAATAATTTGGTTTTCAAGCCCTGCGCCAGAACCAGGGCTCCTAACCGGTTCAAGGAACGAAAACGAAAACCAAAAATGAACAGAATTTTGCAGAATTTTACAAGGAGCGGAAACGGAAACGAAAAAATATTTCTTCAACTGTTCCGGAACAGAAACGGACAACATCAAATCCACAAAACCGTTTTTTTTTTCGTTCTCTATATATTTTACCATATCCTATGTCTGTGACACTATTTCCATCCACTTGCACTGTCAGTTATCAAGCCCCATGCATCTGGGGCTCCATCTTGTGGGCAGACGTGGAAGAAGTGAATGTAATTGCGTATTAAACACGGTTTTCACGTTAATACATTTGCCTTGAAGCTCACCAAATATATTCTGCATAAACTATATATAAATGTAACATTGCACAATATAAGGATCTTTAAGAACGAACTGAATTTTTGCGTTCCGAACCGTTTCAGGACCGATAATTTGGTGGCGGAACGGTTCAGAGAACGAAAACATTAAACATAGGCCTACCTGAACCGTTCGGAACGGAACTTTTTAAAAAATAATTTGCTAGGAACCCTCAGCCCGTCGGGTGTACGTACGTCACAGTGGTGCCACTGGCAGTGGAGCCACTTAGAGTTGGGCTCCGTAGTGAGGGACTGTGGGTCCTGCTTGCAGGGAGGGAGCTGGGGGTGTTTGCTGAGGAGCTGAGCCCCGACAGACTGCAGCTTGGAGTGGTAGGTGTGGAAGTGGGCGTGGATCTCCAGCTCTCTGGGGTGGCCCATGGCCAGAAACTCACAGCCCTTCCACAAGCAGGGGTAGTCGTCTGAGAGGGAGACCGACGTAACAGATGTTATTTACCCACAACATTAGAGATCCTCTGTACGCTATACACCAGGGCGATTCAACTACCTTGCTCAGAGAGCCGCATTGTCAGAAAGCCAATGGGCCGGGGGCCGGAGCAGATGCTGGACTGCAACCCACCCTCCCCTTCAGTAACCTCCGGCCTATTTGTACAACTTGACACGATGCGAAACCACATTTTCATAACTTGTATTTAAAGTAGCATACTTCCCATTGAAAGGGCTTAAATTCTATGTAACAATGGTGCTTTCTTGTTTGTAACAAGCAACATCCGAAACGATAACACACAAATAGTGGTAAACAGCAGCAGCTCACTTAAACTACAACACATTGATAGTGCATCTGTTGAGGTAAAGAACGGAATCTCAGTTAGCCTCAACACTCAATAAAAAATGTCCAGTGCTTCTGGTGAGGTAAAGAACAGCATCTAAGATAGATAAAACATGTTTACTGAAAAAAAAATACATTCTCAGAATTCTTCCATGGGCCACTACAATTCCCAGTGGCCGCTGCGACCCGGACGTCTGGTCACGTGACCATGGTAAGCGCCCAGCGATCTATCGGTAAGTTGGTGATTAGGTATGATTATGTTACTTACAGGCTACAGAAATGCACCAAAATGTAATCACTTCTTCCGTTCGTCATTACCAACAACTCTACAAAATGTCATTCAGATCCGTGATCAACCTTTCCAGTTATCCTAGAGACTAACGACCGCGACCAAAAACATAACCTGCTTCCTTGGTGCAGGTCAAAATAACTCTCACCCAGCTCCTCCAGCGAGCCGTCGTCCCCCAGGTGTTCCTGCAGGTGTTGCTCCATATGTCGGCTGATCAGCTCCACGCTGTCTCCCCGGTACGAGCAGCCCGCCCACTCGCACTGCACCACCACCGACTTGTTCTTCTTGCTAGCGCTCGCCATGGCGCCCGCAACGCCTGCAGGCCCCGGGTAGGGGGTGCCCCTCGCACGTCCGGATCAGACTCTTTACAGTCGCCACCTGGAAAGAATCCAAATCTGAACCGAGCACTTATAGTCAGATGTGGGCAGAGTAGCCATAAAAATTACTTAAGTAAATGTATTGTTACCTCAGCAAAATATTACTCAAGTAAAAAGTAGTCATCCAAATAGTTTCTCAAGTAAAAGTTAAAAAAGAAACTACTCCACAAAAAAAAGTTAATTAAGTAGCAAAAGTACTGAGTTACTTTCAGTAAAAAAATGAAATAAATTAGGACAAATTCTCTTTTCAAAAGGTAATTGAATGCCTCATATTGATTTACAATGCCCAGAGCAAGAGCGCCCGAGAGGGAGAGAGAGAGAGAAAGCACCCCCCGAGAGAGAGAGACAGCACCCGATTATATATATATATATATATATATGACTCTAATATACAACGTACAAGTACAGTAGATAATTATATCTATAGGTAACACAGTAAATACAAGTTGGAAGATGAATCTAAACACTGAAGAAACCACGGTGATGAAGTAGGGCTGCAAACCATTATTTTCATATAGTCCATTAGTTGATTCATAATTGATTGGATTTTCTCTCTAAAAAGATCCCCAAAATATTCACAGCGAGCAACAATTCAAACAATTCCACAAAATAATAAGTTAATTTCATAAGTTAATTCAATTCCATTACATTAATGTTTTTTAATTGATTATATCCATTTAATATTATCAGTAAATATTAATTCACATCAAATTTTGGCACAAAACTGCCAGCAATAACAATTAAGTAAAATGTATTTATATACAGTAGCGCTCCGCTCAGACAAAAGTCACAGAGCGCTTCAAAGACAAGGGAATGAAATAAAAACGAAACATTGAAAGAACATTATAAGCGAATACCAAGCAAGCACAATAAAATTGAGTAAATACGATAGAATGATAAAATAAAGATAGGCGGTGGGGATGGCTGGGGAGTTCTATTCATAAGCCTGCTTAAAAAGGAGTGTCTTTAGGTGCCGTTTGAAAGAATCGGCATAGTCCTGAGTTCAGTGGGGAGGGCGTTCCACAATGACTTAATTACTCGGCGATTATCGATTTTGACCGTAGTCCCCGATTAATCTTACAATCGATTAATCAGCGAGGAGTCGACTAATCGCCCTAGTGAAAAATCCAGCTATGACCAGCTTCTTGAGCTGGTAGCTGGTTTAAGTTGGTTTTAGCTGGTTGACCAGCCAAGACCAGCTACCAGCTTAAGCTAGTCATAGCTGGATTTTTCACTAGGGTGTTGCAGCCCGAGCTACACACACACACACAGGCACACAGACACACACGCACAGGCACACAGACACACACGCACAGGCACACAGACAAACCCCGGGGGAAATCTTAAAATACAACACACAGACAGGCACACAGACACACACACAGACAGACACACACACAGCATCGGGAAGGTCAGGTTCTGAACCCCTCGAGCTTGTTCTAGTCACGACGCTTGCCGCGTTCGCTGGATACCCCGGGGGAAATCTTAAAATACAACACACACAAACAGGAATAACTATCATTATATCAGAATACTATCTTGATCTCGATATGTTAATTAGCAGTCTCGGATGGACGATGTGAAGAAGAAATCAAGAGGCATTGCAAAATCTGCCTTCTGCAAAATGAACAATATTCTAGTCAAGACGCAAGTTACCTTACTAACAAGAATAAGGTTACTTTGCTGTTTCATGTGGTCCACATTTACATATGGTAGGGAAACATGGACCATTTCAAAACCAATAAAATATAAATTACAGGCCTTTGAAATCTTGTACTACAGGAGAATGTTGAGAATCTTGTGGACACAAAAAGTTTCAAATAACAAAGTCCCGGAAAGTGTAAAGATCCAACTACTTCGTATTATCCAGACCAAATGAATTCTACTGGATGGAAGACTTGATGGGAAGAGGTGCAGAGGACGATGGACCAAGATTGTCGCGATGCCTCATGTGGACAGGCCTCACTTATGTGCAGGCAGTAAGAAGGGCTCAGAACAGAGACGACTGGCGTGGCATCCGAGCACCATCATGGGGACGGAACATGATGATGAAGAGCACTCTGAGCTGACAGTAATACAACAGCCTAATAATATAGTACACATTTACATTGAATATTATAATTATAATACATCAGTATTAGGGGTGCAACGATTAATCGATGACTAATCGATTATGGAATGAATCAACAACTAATGCAATAATCGAATCACAAAATAATAGAATCAAGGAATTATTATCACCACCTCCTATTGGTCTACACAAATGTGATATTACTTAATCATTTCTGAAATTACAAAATATGATGTATAATCATTTAACATTATTGATTAATAACATGAATATGAAGAAAACCATCGAAATATCAGCATATAAATTAATTTTAATGAGTTCGTGGCTGAGTGAGTGACTAAATTGTTGGCTAGCGTAAACCAAAGTTGATTACATTTCAATTTGACAAGATGTATTTCTGAGTCGATGTGAATATTTGGCGGACTTTCAATAGAAAAAAATATCCAACCGATTACTCGATTAATCGTTTCAATAATCGTCAATTAATCGACTATTGAAATAACCGTCAGTTGCAGCCCTATTATAATGATATCTTTGCGTTTCAATCCCGATTGAAATGCATCATCATAGCATCATCGCCAGCCTGTCGGGCTTTAGTGTGCAGAATGTAATCCGTGACTACGATCCCCTTGGTTTGTATTTAAACTGTAAAGTCGAACTCGGTTGATGAGATCAGTGTTGTTGTTGTGGATCCGAATCCCCACCAATACATCAGTTTAAATACTGAATCCGATTACGATCACCTTAAGATGACTCGTCTTGTATTCATTCACGGTGGTTAAACACGTCATTTAAAAACAGTCATTTCTATAAAATAAATAATATTTATTTTTATTTACCTTGTTCTTCAGTCAAAGCTGACTTTCACTCGCTGATTACTAGCGTCACTTCCGGGTCATCTCGCGCGGCAGACACCACGTGACGGTGAACTTGTCATGTGATCCTCCGATTAATTGAAAGGCGTCGCTCGGTGGCCGCCATCTTACCCCGGACTCAACCAGCCTGACGGGGCCAGACCTAGGTGGCCAGGGCTGTTTCCAAAAGACGAGTTTCCCCGTGAAATACAGGGAGCTGTATACTTCCCAGTAAAGTGATCGTAGTGGACGGAAGTGGGTGAATTTCTCACACAAAACGCACACCGTTTCAAAATCTGCTTACTATGCAGCTCGCTTTGTGACAAATTACACATCATCCACCCTGCTCCGCTTCACTACATAAATATTGTAATGAGATCGCGGTGCATGCTGGGCTGACAGCGTTGGTGTCTCAGCATGTACCGCCGCGGCCCTTAAATAGAGTCCAAACGAACCTTGGCAATAGCTGAGTTCAGCTATTGCCGTTGTCTATTCCCAGCACCTCCACGAGGGGACAGCCTTTCGTTACTTTGGTGTCAGGAAGTGGTTGACGGGCCGCACGCGGTGGGGATGGCTGCGGGGCCGCTTGATCATGCGAAGGGTGCCGTGGAGTTGGAGCGGCTCTTGGGACGAGAGCCATTTCGGGAGGGGGCAGTGTAATGAGATGCACCAGCGCGGTGCATGCTGGTCTGACACCGTTGGTGTCTCAGCATGCACCGGCGCGGCCCTTAAATAGAGTCCGAATGAACCTTGGCAATAGCTGAGTTCAGCTATTGCCGATGTAAGTTCCTCTGTTCCCAGCTCCTCCACGAGGGGACAGCCTTTCGTTACAGTACTTTCTACTCAAAAAACATTTGTATTACAAGTGATTATGCTAACTATCGTGGTTGGACAACAACTTACCACTTCTCATAATGCTGACTCCGCAGTTT
>OMKY01227466.1:2500-11326 GCA_900302395.1 Bregmaceros cantori | reverse complement strand
AGAGTCACGTATATATACCGGTATATATATATTTTCCTTGACCAAATAAACTTTAGTTGACTCTATACATACTATATACTCTATACTCTATACTTTCTGTACAAAGTAGTCATGTATTCATATGGCCATGGTCGGCATGGGTGGCGTTTCTCCGGGGCGCCGTCAGAGCCGCTTCCACTGGCCAAGTTTCCCGCAACGGATCCGTACGCAACCCAGACAATAGACTTTGCTATGCTCCTGGACGCAGCGACCACCCGGTGGTGGGACGGGCGGTGCCTCGGCGGGATTCCGTCCACGCCAGTTGGGGACGCGGGCCGGTCACTTTCCCAGGGTGTCCAATTCGATCACCTCTGTCCGTGGACGGTCTCACGGCTTTGTTTCCGACCGCCGTGGACCACCTATTTTAATCCGCTTCAACGTGTATTCTGCTCCACTTCTGGATTCTTGGTGGTGTATACATGAGCACTTTTAAATTTTATTCTAAAACAAGTATGCATCTTATTCTTAATTGGGTTTTATTTCATTGGTTATGGAAAGTAATATAACTTGTTACATGCTTCAATCAGTAATCCAGTAATGTAACGGATTACTTTTTAATGGCAATATCAAGTAACCTAACAGGATTACAGTCAAAAGTAACAATACCCATCTTTTTGTTGTGTTGCTGTGAAGCACTTGCTTTGCATGAAAGGTGCTATATAAATAAAGTTTGATTCAATTTCACTCAAATAATACATCCCTAAATGTGAATGTGAATGTGAGCAGGGCAGCTTCCCTCCAACTCAATATTTTCCTATCTTTTGTTAGCAGCACATTGTCAAACCATCTTAATACATTTCTCGATTTCCACTCACCTTGCCAAGCACAAGTGACCCTCTCTCATACACTTTGGGGGTGTCGATGAATGACAGCTTTCCAATCACGCGGGTGAGTTCAATGGTTTCAGCACCCGTGTATTTGGTTTCTTTGAATCAGAAAACAGAGAAAGTAACACGCATGTTACGATACGATACGATACAACTTTATTGTCAGCAAGCTAAAACTTGTGTATCCATGGCATCGCTGTTCAAGGCACAAAACTACATTGTATGCACAATCAAAGGCATTACAAGACATGACAGTAAACCATAAAACAAACAGTGACATTATTTACAGAAACAAAAACACCAACCCGTCACACGAGAGAGAGATCATGAAAATGCCACATTTCCTAGGTTATCTCCTGGTGGTCTGATTTAGGAGAAGAACCGGCTGATAGATAAAAGATTTTCTAAATTTGTTTTTTCTGGCCGAAGGAATTAAAAAACGTCTCCTGGAGGGCAACAACTGATATTCCCCATTAAGTACGTGTGTAGTGTCCAATGAGATGTTATCGGCCAGTCTAAGCATACTCTTTCTATGGGCCTCTTTAAAGGTAGTTAGCACTGCCTCAGCATCCCTGCCAGTAATTTTCGCACAATGCCAGTAATTTTCGCACATCTTTTTGTTAAAATGCTGGTGGTTGGTTCGAGACAACTGTTAAGAAAAATGTATTTATAATTATCATTCAGAAATATGTTAGTTTATGATTAAAGAAGTCCTTTGTTTACCAATTGACTCTGATGATAAATCGAACCAAACATAGGCTTAGTGATGTAAAGTGCACTGACTTGATGTCTCAATGTGTCACGACAATGTTGATGTATGTTTTGGTTGGATGTATGTTTTTGTATTTCTGTTTTCTAAGTCGCACACAGCGACTGTTCGGGTTGCAAAACAAATCTCAACCCTTGCTGACAAGTAAAGGTCATATCATATCATAGCCTCACAATTCTCTCTCTCATATTGTGTACCTCTGTTATCAGTGTAGCTCAAACTCCCAAATTCCTCTGCAGGCAAACTCTCAGGTTCACACAGCTATAAACAATAGCTGTCTGTCTCGTAATCTTCGACCTCTACAACTCACAAGTTCATCGCGTATGTGTGGCCATTGCTGTGTTCTTGGGTCGAGACACGATATTACACCATCTAACGCGGTACTGTCTTTCTTGATTGCCTATTCTGTGATTGGTTGAACAACTTTGACTTACCAACAAACTGTGCTGCGATTTGTCAATGGCCCAAAAGTTTTTAATAACCACGTGCAAGTGCTGTAATAAATCAGAACCATGTTGGAGCTAACTAAAAAAAGACTCATCGTTTCCCACCCGTCTGAGACAGACAGCTGGTTTTAAATTAGCCATGTTATTGTGATGTAAGACATGTAAGACTGGCTATATATTTAATAACAACAACATATACATTTGTGAATGAATGAATGAACGAATGAACGATTTTATTCGCATGGAAAATAACAACAAATCAGCATCAACATAATTATCACAGCTTGCCATAAAGCTCCATAGCGAACAGGACAGGAAGAAGAATACATAGCTTAGGTGGTACTATCTGACATATTCTTATTTCACTTAAGTGAAAACTATAACTCAACCATCATCTTCATATTGATTGAAAACCATTTTTTTTAATATAAATTCTTAAACTGGTGGATTGATAAACATCCTTTTAAATCATCATTGAGAGCGTTCCATAATCCCACTCCTGTTATTGAGGGACACATTTTCCTTTGGGTAATTCTCACAACCTGGTGTTTAAAATCAAACTTTCTCCTACTATTTCCACTTTCAGAGCTAAACACAAATACATGTTGTATTGTGGTTGGCAGTGTCTTACTTTTTTGCCTTAAACATCATTAGAAGTGTTTGAAACTTAATTACATCATGAATCACTTTCCCAGGGTGTCCAATTCGATCACCTGTGTCCGTGGACGGTCACACGGCTTTGTTTCCGACCGCCGTAGACCACCTATTTTAATCCGCTTCAACGTGTATTCTGCTCCACTTCTGGATTCTTGGTGGTGTATACATGAGCACTTTTGAATTTTATTCTAAAACAATAACCACTTATTCTAAAATTTAATAACCACGTGCAAGTGCTGTAATAAATCAAAACCATGTTGGAGCTAACTAAAATCTAAGTCCAAGACTCATCGTTTCCCACCCGTCTGAGACAGACAACTGGTTTTAAATTAGCCATGTTATTGTAATGTATTATTATTATTATTATTATTATTATTATTATTATTATTATTTTATTGGTGCCACGTGGATGCGGCATGGTAAGAGAAGCATTATAAATGGTTTATTTTGTAATGTCTTATAATGTCTGATGAAACGCTACCTGTGCCGTCTTCCGTCACCTCTGCAGTCACCTTGAGCCGAGAGTTCAGTGCCTTTTCACCTTTCCGGAACAGTTCCATTTTGATCTCAAACACTGCACAACCTGAGTTGTCCAGCTAGAGGAAACATAAAGGCGTTCGGTTCAGATGGTTACAATTAATATAATCACGTCACCTATAAAAAAACGACTATTGTAAAGCAGAGATGGAAAGTAACGAAGTACAAATACTTAAGTACTGTACTTAAGTAGTTTTTTCATGTATCTGTACTTTTAGAAGTACTTTTTTCTCTGATGACTTTTTACTTGTACTGAGTAGATTTTTAACAAAAATATCTGTACTTCTACTCCTTACTTTTACCAAAACAGGCTTGTTACTTTTTTTGCGCAGGTAGGTGGTAGCGATAGGTAGTGTGACTGAGCCAGTAGGGGGCGGTAATGCCAACAGAAGTTAATTTCAATGTTTGTCATTGGGATCTATGAACCTTTAGTGAAGTAAGTTAAGCAAGGTTTTTAACAATTTATTCAAACATTGTAAAACTAGCATTGAAAATTGCATTTTATATACACATTTTTTTTTTACTTTGTACTTTGTACTTTCAAAAATACTTTTCAGTAATTTTCAGAGCCTGTACTTTTTACTTTCAAAAATACTTTTTGAGTACGTTTGTGAGTCTGTACTTTTAACTCCACTCGAGTAGATATTTGGATTAGTACTTCATAGTCGTACTCGAGTTGTTTTTTTCACAAATGTATTTAACTCTGACTTAAGTAAGAAATGTGGGTACTTTTGCCATCTCTGTTGTAAAGATGCTTACATTACAGACAATTTGGAAAACTACTACTACAGTCTTTCTAAGAATTAGGTAGCACCTAGATACAGAGATACAGATTCGAAACATTTTTTACATTCTACTTACAATGTTTCTTTTCGGGCGTCATGTCGTGTCAAATATCAGTAGCCTGGCAACCCAGACCAAATGATTGTTCTAGTCACGTGCAATGCATAGATAATTCATTTGTTCTGGCTTCTCAGGCTCATATAAAATAGTCAAACGAATAATGACCTTAACTCTCAATAAGACGCAGCTCTCAATAAGCAGAGATGGCAAGTAACAAAGTACAAATACTTGGGTACTGTACTTAAGTAAAATTTTCAAGTATCTGTACTTTTAGAAGTACCTTTTTCTCTGAGTACTTTTTACTTCTACTCAGTAGATTTTTAACAAAAATATCAGTACTTATACTCCTTACTTTTCCCAGAACAGTGTTGTTACATTACTGTTACTGTTGTTTTCTTTTCTGCAACAACATGGTACGACTACATGTATAGCGATAATGAGTCAGTAGGGGGTGATAAAGTATTATAGTAAATTTAGGTTTTGTACTTTGTACTTTGTAATTGTATACTTTTGAGTACATTTTAGAGCATGTACTTTCAAAAATACGTTTTGATTACATTTCTCGGCCTGAACATTTTACTTTACTGGAGTAGATATTTGGATGAGTACTACGGATCAGTAGTCTTACTCGAGTTGTTGTTTTTCAAATGTATTTTACTCTTACTCAAGTAAGAAATCCCGGTACTTTTGCCATCTCTGTCAATAAGAAATTACTTGATAATCACAGAGAAGACTGGTTGAACTGGACTATTAATGTATCCGTCTGTCCCCACCTTACCTGTTTACTCTCCTCGTAACACGGTGCAGTGAACTCAGGAACTCCCTCAGGGTGCTCAGGAGTGCGGAGCATTGGTACCACATAATACTCATTCATGGGTCGGCACACTTTGATGGCAGCAGTTCCAGGGACGGGTTGTTTGTAGGTGTAGCTGAATGGGAGAAAGCAGTCATTTCGTTAAAATATTGTCTGCTTTTTTTTTTCTTCTCCATTATTAATTCCATCAAAAATGTAACATGTGGTTATGGCCCACCCAAGTACAAGAAACACAATGGTTTCTATCAGCACAATAGTTCTGCCCAAATGACTTGAAGGATCATGTTTGGGCTCTAAAAACATGTTTTTATCAATATTGGTATATATTTGTATCTCCTTTAGTATTGATATGTTTTCATTGCTAGTTTGTATTTAAATTCCTTGCACTTGGCTGTTTATAATGCTCCCACAGTCCCATTCCTGGGTTTTAACCTGTGGACAGGTTTTGAAAATTAGCACTCGCGCTATAAACACTCATGCATTGCATCTGGTTTGTCCAATGTATCATGTAATGTCCATAGGAAAGAAATAAAAACATAACATTATATTACACAAGTCATCAGCTCAATACAGGATCACCCTTTTGCTGCCAAGTGAAATAGAGAAATCAGGAACAGAGAAAGATACTGCACTGAGCTTTGTTGTGCACTCTAGTAATTTTGGTGAACACATCAACACGTCTATTAAGACACATGTTCCTTAGCTTCTGAAGAGCCTATATAATGAAGAGCCTATATACAGAGGCTTAAGCCCCCTGCATACTTCACGGTGGGGTGGGGAGAAGACCGCCGTGGTGTACTTTTTTGCGCTAAAAAAAACTACACCACGTCATCAACGTGCCTCGGTACTTGTTGGTGGGACGCTCCCCACCTCTCATCCTGACCATAGCCCTGGTTTCTACTAACCGACTTCACCTCACGGTTGTGATTGGTCAAGACGGAGAGTGGGCGGTCCCCGTTTTGCAAGCAGGCCCGCTTTGTATTGGGAATTCCAATACAAATATTCCACTTGTAGCAGCCTGTTTTAACCTATTTAAATATCTTCCCTAGTTGATTTTTTTTATGTATATTGCCAGGATGATTCTCGGTTAATTGTGTGAGGGAGACATAATTTCACAAACGCGTCAGATTTGGCGTTAATATTTTTTATTTCAGCTCCCACAGGATCCCATTCATTCTGACTCTGTCGTTGGCTCCCCTAGCGGACAGTTCCACCGGAAGAAGACGCGCGTGGGGTGTCTCTCTCTCTCATATACTGTATAGCTCTCTCTATCTCTCCTCGACCCGGGTATACGTGTACTTTCAACAGTGCCAGCACGCAGACGATGACGTCATGCACGCTCCGTCTTCTTTATTTACAGTCTATGGTGTTTGTCATCCTCACTGAACACAGCTGAGTCCACGCCAAGCTACCTGCCTTGAGCTTGAAATGAAATAAACAATTCTACTGGCTGCACTGTATCCGGATTTGTCTGTGCCCAGGCCGCTCATAATGGTGTGTGTGTATGTGTGTGTTTGTGCGTCTACTGGACGCTTCTCCATTGTCAGAACTTCAACTGAAAAAAATGACAAAATGTTGATGTCTTTCCTGCGATTGGAAAAGGTGACATATATTAAGAGGGGAAAGGGCGAGATGTTTGAGGAAATCTGGGGACCGGTTGCTGCATATGTGAAGAGTGTGAACATAGTGGTTGAAGATGAGTGAGTGCCTGTAGCCGATTCCACATAAAGGTTTGATTGAATGATATCTATGTCCTGGAGGTATGTAACCGTTTTGTACTGTCACCGTGTCTGAGATGTGTCTTCTTTTTCTTCTTATTATTTTACTTTTCATTAATCTTTTTTTGTCGTTTCTGCTGTTTATTGTAGTTTATTTTTTTTCTCTTTTCTATAAAAAAGGAAAATCAATAAAAACATTGTTAAAAAAATAATATATAAAATAATAGAATGCAGTCTTACGCAGAGCACACTTCTGCCTTCCAACACGTCTGGCCCAGACTGAGCTCCTCAGTTGGCACCTTCAGCTTCACGTCAAACTTTGGCAGCACTGGTAGGGAGACAATAATGAAACTGTTAGTGACTGTCATTATGTCTTACATCACTAGGGTGGCGCAGTGGTTAGCATCGCTGCCTCACAGCTAGAAGGTCCTGGGTTCGAATCCCAGCCCGGACAGGTCCTTTCTGTGTGGAGTTTACATGTTCTCCCTGTGTCTGCGTGGGTTTCCTCCGGGCACTCCGGTTTCCCCCCACCAACAAAAACATGTTCTAGTTAACCTGCTCCAGTCAGTGCCCCTGGCCAAGGTACTGGCTCAGAATCTGGAGTTGGCCCCCGGGCGCTGCGCACGCGGCTGCCCACCGCTCCTCAGGGATGGGTTAAATGCGGAGGATGAATTTCACTGTACATGTGTGTATGTGTGACCAAATAAAGTACAATAAAGTACAACTTCCATTTAATGTGAATGGGCCGGACTTAGCACAAAGGCTAATTATATCCCCCAAACGGCAAACGCGGTGCTTAGGGCGTGTAATGATTTCCGTCCAGGTTTGCTTCCGCCGCATAAGGTCTTTTGTGTTAATGTAATACTTTTAAATGGCTTGCTGGGTTTGTCCAAGATCTGTGTGTTAATGCTCTAGGATAGGTTCATGAAGTGTGGGGCTGCAACTAACGATTATTTTAATAGTCGATTCGTTGCAGAATATTGAAACAAGCAGCGGGCAACAATTACGAGAACTTAATCTTGTCAACTTGAAATCTAGTCAAACTTGGTTCTTCTTCACCAACATATATACAAAGATTAAGTTACTTCGTCTGACGCTAACTCATTACATGTCATTTATACCGTAAGAATTTCATAGATTTCTTCATATTCACATTTTTTTTTAAATCAAGTATGCCCATTTAATGTTTCATATTTTCATAAATTGTTAATTGATGTGAAATTGTGTGAATAAATAGGTGAATGTCAGCAGAGAACTGCCAAGAACAATTTCTTTGCTGATTATCGATTATTAGATTAGTTGTCGAATAATTTTATAATTGATTAGTCACCAATTAATCGACTAATAGTTGCAGCCCTAATCAAGTGATTCAATTTTGGAGGCCAAAACTTTCAGGTTGGTTAAATTTCAGATGGCCAAATTTTTGACTTCTGACTGGGTGGACGGATTTGTCCCAAATGTTTGGGGGGCAGCTTGATCCAACTATGACGGACAACCGTTCGATGTTACTGCATGGACTTCAAGACTGCAAAGCTGTGTAGAGCATGTGTCATTCTGGATGACTGACACTAGCAGTAGCTCAGTTGGTAGACCAACGACTTGAGAGTTGAATATAGGGCTGCAACAATTAGTCAACTAATCTTTGACGATAGATCAAGCAGTGCTGTGGGTTCTAATCCGCTCTCTGGCTTTTATGCAATGCCCCCCCGACTCTTCATCCCACTTTCCGATTTAATCCTTGCATCATCTCTCAATAAAAAGAATGAAAAACGTCCCGAAAAATAACTCGAAAAAAAATATAAAAAGGTTAATGAGTAATCAATTAATCGCCGGAAATTGATTATAAATGATTCATCGAATAATGAATTAACCAAGTTTTGACATCTCTGGTTGCATCTCTAAACAGATTAGTCAATGAATGGCCTTTAAATGGATGGATGAAAAATCCTTGGTTGCAGGATGTGTTGTAATGGCTGTGCAGCTCTCCCCACGCCTCTTGCATCATCGTACCTGAACAACCATCCGTCATTCTCAGAAGCACGCTGTTTATTTATTTCCATCCCAGACGCCCGGGACGCTCCGGCAGCACTTAGAGGGCAAAACAACCTCCGGGCTCGTAGATCAACGCTGGTGCCAGACAACTCATTACTAAATTCATTCATGGAACAATCAATGG
>OMKY01227453.1:0-10871 GCA_900302395.1 Bregmaceros cantori | reverse complement strand
ATTCTTATATATTTACTTTTAAAGACTATTAATCTTTGCTGCCATTTAGTACTCCTGTGTTTCCTCTTGCTGTATATCCTCGGTGTGTCTCTGTGTATGTATGTGCATGTTAGCTTATCAATAGGTTAGGGAGATGGTGGGTCACATTGTTCCTTCTATTTTTGCTGTGTTGCTGTGAAGCACGTTGTATTGTTCTGCATGGAAGATACGGCTGCAACTAACGATTATTTTAATAATCGATTAGTTGTTGATTATTTAAACGATTAGTCGATTAATCAGTTGGACGTTTTTTTTCTTTTGGAAAATCCCCAAAATGTTAACGCTGACCAACAATTAATCTTGTTAACTTCAAATCTAGTCAAATTTGGTTCCTCTTAACCAATAAATGTACAACTTACAAGTTATTTTCTCTGAGACTTAATACAATTTAATACAACTTATATCATAATTTTTATTGTATTTGATGTTTTTCTTCTTTTTAATGCTTTTTCCATCAGTTATGACTATTTAATACTTAATATTTTCAAATATGATGCATTAATATCAAATTTAACTGGACCAATTGGGGAACTGTCAGCACAAAACTGGCGAAATGACAATGATTCAATTTCTTGGTGATTATCGATTGTTAAATTCTTTGCCGATTAATTCTGTAATCGATTACTCATCGATTGATCGACTAATCGTGGCAGCCCTGATGAAAGGTGCCATATGAATAAAGTTTGAGTTGATACATTATTGTGCCCGTAGCTCTGTAGTCTCACAGTGCACACAGCTGTCGTGAGATCATTTCATGTCTCCGGCATAAGTATGTAGAAGGTCTGCTTCCCTGATTTAACTTCGGTTTTGATGTATTTGTTTTCATCACCAATCACCATTTTCAATTGTATTAACTCGAGCTGCAACCGATTAATCGATTAATCCATGATAATCGCTTTTATTGAAATAATCGACAACTAATTCGATAATCGATTAATCGACAGCGATTAATCACTTCCTAGTTTGGTCCAACTTACACTCAAAAATGTTGATTATTTGTTGTTCCCAAACATTTGCAATATCAATATTGCAAAATGTGAATAATAATTTGTGCTAAAACATTTATGAAAAATGAGCCGATTAATTGTCAGGAAAAATAGGCGATTAATCGATTATCAAAATAATCGCTAGTTGCAGCCCTAGTATTAACAGGGTTAGTTTCGAAAGTGGGACGAGAGAGATTGGGGCATGATTGCAGGAAGGTTGGTGAGGACAGGAGAACTTGCGCCGCTGCCTAAGTCACAGGCACCATGCGTGTGCTGGATGCGGAGTGTCTTAGCGACTGTGTCACGAAGACAGCACACATCTTGAAATATTAAAGTTTGGTTAGCAAGAAAAGGTCTAGCAGAAATTTGATCAGGAAACATCTGATACGTAGGATTGGAAAATCAAATTGGGCACTGGTCATTTTTCATCCTAAAAAAAGATTGGTACTGGTTCTGAACGGAACATTTGGTGAGCTCTCTCTCTCTCTCCCTCTCTCTCTCTCTCTCGCTCTCTCTCTTTGTTGGTTTGCCTGTTTAATTCTGGATGTGGTGTAAATATGTAAATAATTGTATAATTTTGCTTATTTAAAAATATATTATATTTATATACCTGAGCACTTGGGATATTTCGATGTGGTCTTATTTTAATATTTAATTCTCTGATGGCACTTAACCCCCCGTTTTTGGTGTGATTAGTTGATTTGTTATAATTTGTTGATATGTATATATGTTTATAACTTTTTGTCATTTATTCTAAGTATTTTTAACTAGTTTGGTGTGATTTTACTATTGGAGCACTTAGCACACACACCCCCACACACACACACACACACAGTATCTCCCTTTCTTCTCCCCCTTCCATCCTGATTCCCACAGGGTTATGTGCAAATATTGGGGTACATGGCATTGTCCGGGGACATAAACGTCACAAAATACCCCACATAGGCCTGTGCACCAACGGACGCACGAATGTCCCTAAAAAACAACATGCACGTTCTCTCTCTCTCTCTCTCTCTACTATGTGTCTCTCACCCCGCCCCCCTGCATCTGTTAATTCTCTCTTTCCTCCCTCCAACACACACATTACCTCCAACACACACACACACACCATTATCATTCGTCATCTTGCTCCCGGTGGCTCCCAAGGTACGCTCGTGATGGGGGGGGCACTGGAACCGCAGCGCCGGGCAGCGTTCCAGGTGGAAGAAACATCTACTACTAATACTACTACTACTGCACGTTGGCCCGAGACTCAGCACGGCTTCGCTCAATGTGACAGCCTAATGGTCTTAGAAAATATTCCAGGGGGAGGCGTCCACACTGCTTGACGGAGGCGGCGTAGCGCAGTACATCACCACAAACAAGTTGTAGTTCGTTTATACCCCGGACTGTATGAATAACAACGACAACCTTTGTGATGTAACTTTACATTTTTTTCGCTCGGGCGCTTTGAACCTACAAAAAGAAATTGAAGCCAAGTATGACGGGAAAGTGCGGGGATAATTTGTTGGTGTGCAGTCTACCTACGTCGGTCTGGCCGTATAGCCAATCTCTGTAGGGCCTCGCGGCCGACCACTTATATCCAAGCCATCTCCCTGAGCCAAACATACTGTGTGCACCGGTGTTTAGTAGGCATACACCGATACAATTTTTATTAAAAAAACGATACTAGTACGAGTATAATCATTACAGTACTCGCCGATACCGAGTGCTACCGATACCGGTACCCAATTTTATTGTATTTTTTTAGCTTTTCAGAAATTGTCCAAAAAAAACATAGCCTATGTAAGAGAACAGCGACAAACAGCGCTTCATTCATGGGAGAGAGAGAGAGAGAGACTATACATATGCTCTACATATGTATATTACAGACACTATACACTCACACTCTCACACTGCCCCATGCTGTGTGTGTGTGTGTGGTTGTGTGTGCGCCTGGCCGTCTGCTGACACTGAAGCCTCTCTTGCCACTGCTCGGTGTGGCGCGGCGCGAATACCGCTCTTTACGGAGCCGGGCGATGAGGCTCTGCTCGGGGTAACAGCGCGGTGTGAGTCCTGGTCTTCCCGGAGCTGGTATCGGTTCATGGTAACGGCAACTGTTAGGCGAGTACGAGTACATGAGCGAGTATCAAGGCCGATACCCGATACCAGTATCGGTGCATTCTTAGTGTTTAGTCATCTCAAAACGCCAGTGTCTGTTTCACCCACTGGACAGATGCCCTAACTGCCATTGGTTACCACTACTGTCAATCAAAGCGACCTCGTTCAAAAGCCTATTAAAATAGGTTATATTATGTAATGGTTTTGCGAGGTCCGTGGCCGTCTCCGCCGCGGAGGCAGAGCCGTTATGACGTCACAGTCACTACCACTGACCGGTAGCATGTAGTATGACATCACAGCAAGCATGGCTCTACAATATCATTTTGAGCTGAACAGACAAACAAGAAAAGAAGAAGAGGTGATCGTCGTTAAACAACGGCTGTGTCCAAAATCGCTCCCCATCTCCCATTTAGTGCGCTATATGGGGTGCACAACATTTTGTAGGGGTGTCCGAATTCTCTGTGTACCTTATATAGTGCACTGAAAATATCGTGTGGTGAGCATTGGATGTACCCTAGACAATGCAATCTAAGCCATAGTGCATTGCAAGATGTTTTAAAAATGACCTAAAGTCCAAATAATGGCACGGTGTGAGTAAATAGCGACCGACTGCGGCAAATAGTACTTTTGACTTTTTCTGATAATTGTTGAATTGTATAATTATATTTTGTAATAATTTTGACGGCGCCAACTCTAGTGTCCGAAATCTCGTTGCTGTTGAGTGCACTATAAGTGCGTGCACTATATGGGGGGTACGGAGTAGGGGATAGGCAGCGATTTTGGACACAGCCAATGAAGAACGAAGAAAAGAAGACAACAAAAACAAAAGAAGAAGGTGCTTCTATCGTGTTTCGGGGATATTCCTTCAGCCATCGGCGCTGACTGCACACCTAGTTTGATCAAGGAGGTGGTTCCGTAGCGTTTGGTGCAGCGATTGTTCTGTCTCTTGGGCCGCGGTACCAGAGAGAGTCTGTGATAACTTACAGATGGCCCATCATGTTACCGTACCCGATAATTGCGCTTTGCATGCATGGTGAAAGTGACTTTTTGATGGGGAGCGAGGAGCAATCACTGCTCCGTGAATCTTTAGCAGAGAACTGTCAGTGTGTGTGTGTGTGTGTGTGTGTGTGTGTGTGTGTGTGTGTGTTGCGGGGGATGGGGTGAGAAGGGCGTTTTTTTGGTATGTTTTTGGTAGCGTTGGTTGGTTTGTCTTTTCCCGAGATAACTGAAAAAGTTGTGCACAGATCGGGATGAAATTGTTGTCGGAAATGACACACGGAAGAATCGATTACATTTTGGTGCATTTCTGTAGGCTACATAATCATACTTAATCACCAACTTACCGATAGATTGCTGAGCGCTTACTGTGCTCACGTGACCAGACTTCCGGGTCGCATGGGGCCGCTGGGAAATGTAGTTGGCATGTTCGCCGGTGGGAATAAAGTCTATGGGCCAATCGCAATCGTGCTACTCGAGCACTTGCATTTATAATGGGTTTCCACACATACTGCTAGCACTAAAACTACTATATTTTTTTCTATGGCGCACGTTTGCAATCTCTGACTGCTTCTAGTTATTTCATGTATTTTTTGTAGCACATTCGGACATTTTTTTTTTTTTGTTATTTTTTTCCGGCATTTTTCCATCTTTATTGGATAGGATTAGTCGGAAACTGGGTTGAAGAGATCGGGGGTAGACATTGCAGACAAGTCGACGAGCGTAGTCGAACTCGTGACACTGCGGTAGATACAGCGCCACTAACATGAATGGGGTCGCTTTAGGTGCGGTGTCCATAACCACTCGGCCAACGCGGACCCCCATTCGGACTATTTTCAGCAGCTATGTGAACATCGCTTTAACAGGGAACATCGCCTTAACAGAGAACTGATTGGCCAGCCAAAATTTGCGCGATTCATCTAATTTGTCTGCCTGATTGGTCCACACCCACCCGACCGTTTAGTTGTGTGCGATGTGCGGACGATTCGTTGGTTCTCGCTTGCCAGGTTAGTAAACAGCTATGGAGCAGCACTTGCACTCTCGGGCGCAAGTCGTCAGCAGCTATAGCACTATGCCGCTAATGGCTCGAGCAAAGTCATAGTCAAACAATGAGCCGCTCAACAGCAGACTTGACAAGTGGTTTTTGCGTCGAACAAAGGAGAGCTTTGAGTCCTGTAGAGGAAGCTTTAGTGTGACAGTCCGGGGTTCAAAGTATTTTGGGGGGGGAGTTGGAAATGTTGCAATTATCTCTGGGGGGAGGGGTGGGATCTGTGATCTAACAGTACATTCACCGCGCTGTCTCTTCAGCTGTGCCACTCATTGGCTGCAAGGACCAATAAAAACAACCTCTGGACGTCTGTGGTGCATGCATGTCGGTGTCTCCTGAGTATATGAGTGTGTGTCTGTGAGTAAGTGTACTTGAATGCATGCAGTGTGTGTGTGCCAGGATGCCTGCCTGTCAACTACAAAGTGCGCAATGTGAACAATGGGCGTTGTGATTCCATTGTTGGTGTCAGTATGTCCACTCTGCATCACCCTCTGTCTCACAGCATGTGTGTGTTGTGGTCAGTGGTGTAGCAATCTGAAACCGCCCTGCAGCATTCCTCCACCAGGGGGCAGTTGTTATGAAAAACACAAGTGTCATATGTTTGGCACGCAGAATCGTGGGTTCGCTTCCTCTCCCCCACTTCTTTGCCGCACGTCTCATACTCATTCTTCACCATTTTTCCAGGCAAACCTGAACAAAGCTCCGAATGGGGTGCAAAAAAAAGACATTCATTCAGAAAATTTGAATTTTCCGATTTCTAAGAAAAAAAATGAACAGATTAATTGATTAATCGTCAGAAAAGTTGGCCGAGGGGTCCGCGTTGGCCGAGCAGTTATGGACACCGCACCTAACGTGACCGCATTCATGTTAGTGGCGATGTGTCTACTGCAGCGTCCGCAGTGTCGCGAGTTCGACTACGCTCGTCGACTTGTCTGAAATGTCTACCCTCGATCTCTTCAACCCAGTTTCCGACTAATCCTGTCCAATAAAGAAGGAAAAACGGCACTGATGCCAGAAAAAATAACTCAAAAAAAAAAAAAGTTGGCCGATTAATCGATTAATCGTTAGGTGCAGCCCTAATACATTCAGAGACACACGTTACCATAGATATATTGACTTTTTAAAAACATGTTGACATGTTAAAAACTAATGATCCACAATGGCGGGTAGGGCCGGCTATATGGTGACCAGGGGTCACGTGAGGTCATGGTGCTTGCTGGGAATGCCAGCGGGGTTAACATGCGAGCTAGTTGTCCACAGACTCGGGGCACCGTTGGAATGTGCAGGTGGTCTAGTGTGTACTCAGAGTCGATGACAGACGCCTTGTGTGTACCGAGAGTATTTATACACGTCCCGCGTTCCACCACTTAACACAGGTTTACTTTTGTTTTCAAGTCTACACCCTCCGTCCCAAAGATATTTTGGAAAACGCCGTGGACTGACCAGCGCAGACCAAGAGATGCACCCAATGTCGTCTACATTAACTCAACATTTGGGAGATTTTCCATTAGGGCTTCAACAAACAACTATTTTGGTCGGTGTTTATTATTCATCAATTATTCGTCGACTAATCGGTTCATTTTTTTCCTCAAGTTTCTGAGTTGGCGCTTCTGCGTTAATGTGGTCCTGCCTATGATCAATTGGTCGCATGATTTTCCGACAAGATGGACAAATGGAATTAGGGGTGCCGATCGCAGTGTCTCAGATATCAGGATTGGACGAACTTCAGTCGCATTAAGAACATGGTCTGAGAATACACAGCCTCCCCAGGGGAGCGTCTGCTGTCGATTTTAAGATTGACAGTACGATTTTATTGTTTCTTGTGCAACTGTGATTATTTCATTATATAGTAATCTTCTTGTTTTTCAATTTACACAAATATTTTGTTTTATAATATAAATAAAATAAAATAAAAGCTTTAAATGGCATCATGACTGTTTATTTAGAATATTTTTGAAAATGACAATTGTGCCAAATAGTTTTGGTACCACCAATTTTTGCAGTATCAGGACTCTGGATCGGATGAAATTCTGTCAATAAAAAATTAATTTCTCTGCCGAATATCGATTATTAGATTTGTTGTCAATTAATTTTATAATCGATTAGCCACCGATCAATCGACTAATACTTGCAGCCCTTCTACACCGGGAGTACCCAATCAAGTGATGCTACTGAACACAGGGGGTGGCCCTGCTTAATACGTTGACATGATGTTACATGTGCTGATTCTATGCCAATGCCACTTTATAACTTATGTGCTGTTCTTAACTTTTGGTTTCTGTTACAAGTCAGCAGGGCCGGCTGGATGGACAGCACACATCATCTGCGGACCGCCCATCTCCATCCCTGGCAACAGGATCGTCAGACGAGACTCCAGCGCCGCAAGCTATCCCGCGTTCCCAATCAACAGTCCGCCCCTACCTAAGGCTGCGTCCGACCCCGGAGAGATGCGGCCCCAAAGACTCAGATCAGGTCAGTCTACCTGACTGGGCACGTCACGTCTCACCTCCATATATTGACGAAGTCTCGCGAGATATCTGTTCTGCTGTTTAACGCATATTTCTTCAATTCAATAGTTGATGAGACCTCACTGGATATCTGTTCTGCTCCTGGCGTTGTGCTCATCCGGATCCATTCTGATTGCAGCGCGACCCCCTGGAGCCTCCACCTGTTCCCGGTTCCGCCCCGGTGGACTCTGATCATGAGATGAGTACTGTTTCTGACGACGAGCCCATGAACGACGCCTAGATAGTCCCTGTACATGAATACGGACCTCAGGAATCTAATTTGTTTCCGTTTTCATCTGTTGACCTTGACAGAGTTGTTCCACGGCCAACAAAATTGCAGGTGTATATACTGCTGTCATGTATATGCAATTGGCCGAATTCAAGTGAATCTTGAATTTCCAATCTCATTTTGAGGGAGGAATGGCAGGCCTGAGCTATTGACCTACAATTTCAATCGTATGGGAAAATAGGGCCGGTTGAGCGGCTGTTGGCGTATCAAAACCTGACTCTAACAGTCTCCACATTAGAATATCCTTGGGGGGAAAGACACTGAACGCCAAATTTGCTCCCGATGGTTTGCGGTTGGACGCCCTTCATGGCCTCCACCTCCGTTGCTGTGTGAACCTGTACATAAGTTCCTGTTTGGGATTAGTAGCGCAGGGGTTGTTAACCTTTTTTTAACCCAGAGGAACAATTTTCCTGCCCCAAATAACGTGGTGCCCCTTCATTTCAAATGGTCAGTATCTACACTGTATTTGATAGGGATGCACCGATAACATTTTTTTGAAAACCAATATGAGTATGGGTGCAATAATTTCAATACCAACCGATACCGAGTACTACCGGTACCGATACACCCCCACCCCTCCAAAAAATAAAATACAATAAAGAAATTAAAAATCAAGCCTATGTATATTTGATCAGCGTGTAGGTCAGAGTAGAATAGGCAGCACCGCCTCATTTCACAGTAGTGGTATCGGTTCATGTTATCGGAAACTCTTTGACAAGTACGAGTACATAAGTGAGTATCGGTGCATCCCTATTATTTGATCCAAGCCTGTTTCATTCATTTTTGTGCAAGATGAAACCGTTCATCTTTCAAGGACCACGAGTTTAAAACTGTAATTCTTCTGCTAGCTCTGTGGCACAGCCGGTTAGACCGCTGCAACCAGCACATATACAAAAAAAAAAGGATTTCAGACCTCTTGGTGGCTTCCAGAGGATCCCTAGTCGGCCGTGGACCCCTGAGTAAGGATGGGGGTACTAGAGTAGCCAAAAAGCATGCCATCAGTGGCTGTGTTCGAAATCGCTCCCTAACCCCTACTCCCTACCCCCCATATAGTGCACTCACTTATAGTGCACTCAACAGTAACGGCCGAGATTTCGGACACTAGAGTCGGCACTGTCAAAATTATTATAAAATATAATTATCAAAAGTACAACTCAACAATAATCGCAAAAAGTCAGAAGTACTTACATTTAAAACGATTTGCCGCAGTTGGTCGCTATTTACTCCCGCCGCACCATTTTTTTTGTAGTTTAGGTCATTCTTAAAACATCTTGCAATGCATTATGGGTTATATTGCTTCGCTTAGGCACATCTGATGCTCATTACTTTTTGCGGTGCATTATGGGATACTTTCAGGGAAACCTAGCGTTAGTGCAGACTTGAAGGTGTCAACAGTCTGCGCCTGGCGATTCTCGCAGGGGAGAGAGTTCAAGACTATTGGGGCAGCCACACTAAAAGCACGGTCCCCGAGAGAACGCCTTTTTCTTGGATGGACCGTGAGGAGTCCCAGATCAGAGGACTTCAGCTTTCGAGGTGGGGTGTAGTCCTCGAGGATGTCACGGAGGTACAGTGGGGCACAGGAATGGAGGGCTTTGTAGGTGAGGAGGAGCAGTTTTTATGTGATACGGAATTTGACAGGGAGCCAGTGGAGTCGTTTGAGGGTGGGGGTGATGTGTTGTGTGGGGGTGTCTGAATTCCCCATATAGTATGGGGGATAGGGAGCGATTTCAGACAGAGCCAATGCAATACGGAAGCCCGGACCCCTTTGTTATGGAAATGTGACTTGTAGAGTCACGTCTCCATTGTTCTGATTGGCTACAAGATGTGACATCATCGGATGTCCCCTCCCATCAGCTATAAATCAGTGACACTTCCTGATGGGGTTGTTCGGCCATGTTTTCCTGCTTAGCTCATAGCTTAGCTTAGCTAGCCGATACCCGGCTAATGTCCAGTATAGCTAAATAAATGAACCCTCTAGACATTCCCGTGTCAAGACTGGTCTTTTCCTCTACATGGACACCTTATCTGAGCTGCCATTACACCTTCTAAAGCAGCGTGGGTTCACATTGATGGAAACGGAAAAAAACAGAATCTTCAGCACATTGCTGTGACTCTGCCATACACACATACACATAGCAACACATACTGTACATATACATAATACTCCTCCCTCCCCCACACACACCAACACAGCATGTGCACAGATTTTCACCCCGACCACAGAAGATGTTCACATAAACACAGCCAGGAGCTACAGAAAGCTGTGTGTCTGTCACTCCCACAGAGTTTTGGTGGCGGGCTCAGTTGAGTGTGTGTGTGTGTCATTCTGAGGGATTTTTGGTGGTGGACTCCGTCATGTGTGTGTACGTGTGTGTGTGTGCGTGTCATTCCAAGGGATTTTTGGTGGCGGGCTGTGATAGCCTGGCGAGCCAGAGCCAATGCATCATCCACGCTTCGCACATCGCTAAACGCTTGCGTTGGGGTCTGTTAAAACTGGGGTCGAAAAATGTAAAAAAAAATAATTAAAAAAAATGCGTCAATCAAATTGTGTTATCCAGTCACAGCGCAGTAGGTGGGACAAGCGGCGTGGAGGCGTGCAACCAAACTCCGCCCACGTCTAGCGTAACCCGTACAAACTCCGCCCACGTCTCACGTAGCCCGTACAACCTCCGCACTGATTTGGCGATTGAATCCGTACCCACATATTACCAAGCCAGCACCATACATAGTCATAGTTGTTACTATCGCTGTAGACCACAGCACACGCAACACTGTGAGATTGCAGTGAGGAATCGGATAGCCTTGTGGGGATGAGTCCAAAGACGGTATATACAAATTTGTAGAGGATTTGGACAAACAAGTAACAAGTCAAATTTTAATTGATTTTCACAAAATTCAAGGTGGCG
>OMKY01227447.1:0-12109 GCA_900302395.1 Bregmaceros cantori | reverse complement strand
TGCCATTTGGACGTATCTGGCTCCGCTCTCCCCTGTGTCCAGCGCGAGTCGTAACTTGTATTTCACGTATCATAACTTTCGGTCCTTTGACATCTTCATGTAACAAACGACCTTGAGTTAATAAAGGGGTGTTAAACCCTCTTTGTTTTGTCTCTCTCTGGGCTTAAATCTATTTCAAAATCGACTGGTGACACGCTGTGACAGATCCTTCGCGTTAAAGCGATAACATGGCTTCACTGGAAATATGACCTTTCCGCACTCCCCTTTGGATCTGTACAGAAATAATTAAACTGGAAGTCTCTAAAGACAGGCACGTACACACACAGGCACACAACACACAGTGCTATGGAGGGTTACATACCGGCCACCGGGCACATATCCTATGTCTATAATTACCTGATTTGCATGTGTGCAGGTGGCTGATTAAGGCCAGTGTGGGCAGAACAGGTTGAGCCATTTGTACAACAAACATTCTTTAGTTCCACACACACCAGGCACACAGACGTAAAGCTGATGATCTCTCCATCTCTTTGCGTCTGTCCTGATCCTTTCCCATACACAAAGGAGCAATTTTTAATTTGTGAGTATGAACCAAGACCAGCAGTGCTACTACCAGCGATGGGCAGTAACGCATTACATTTACTCCGTTACAATTTTTGTGTGTACTTTTTAACTTTTGGAGTATATTTTTCACAAGTTACTTTCTACTTTTACTTGAGTACAGTTTAGGTGAAAAAAAACTACTTTCTACCGAGACAACAGCAATTCGCTATTCGTTACATTGACTTGGCCTTTAGCGACACCTGTTGGGAACTGTTGGCACATATGTTGACGTCATATCTCTCTCTACCTCTCAGGCGGTCTCTCTCGATTGCTCTCGCTCTCTGTCTTTCTGTCCTGGGCGCTCTCGCTCTCTCCTTCTCTGTGTCTGTCTCTCTCTCTCTAGCTCTCTTTCTCTCTCTCTCTCTCTCTCTCCCTCTCTCTCTCTCTCTCTCTCTTGGTCTCTCTCTGTCTCTCTCCGTCTCTTGGGTGCTTTTGCTCTCACTCTCCTTCTCGGGCGATCCTTTTTTTTTTAAAAATTTTTTTAACTAAAAGTTACTCAGTACTTTCGCTACTTAAGTAACTTATTTGTAAAGTACTTTACTTTTACTTGAGTAACTATTTGGATGACTACTTTTTACTTATACTTGAGTAATATTTTGCTGCGGTAACAATACTTTTACTGAAGTAATTGTTATGGCTACTTTGCCCATATCTGGCTACTACTGCTACGACTATTTCTACTGTTGCTGCTACTACTACTACTACTACTGATACTTCTACTGCTACTAGTGCTTGTAATGATTCCTGGTGGTAGTTATTTCAACTACCATCCAACATGCAATATGGATGTATGAGTGCATGTTAAAGGTGCGTGCTTGTTGTATGGGATCTTAGTGTACTTAGCTTTAAGGGACCCACATCCCGATGAGCTGTACTGATGAGTCCACGAGTACAATTACCTAAAAGTAACTTTCAGTGAAAAAAATAGGACTAATTCTCTTTTCAAAATGAAGATAGAGAGAGAGAGAGAGAAAGAGAGGGAGAGAGAGAGAGCGACGGAGAGAGCGCCTGAGAGAGAGACCGAGAGAGGACGCCCGACAGAGCAAGAAAGAGAGAGAGAGAAAGAGAGCGCCTGAGGGGTAGAGATAGAGCAGCCAAGAGAGAGAAAGAGAGAGAGAGAGAGAAATGACGTCAGCATATGTGCCAACAGTTCCCAACGGGTGTCACTAAAGTTAATGTAACAAGTACATTTTACTGACATCTCAGTAAAAAAGTATTTTTTTTTCACCTCAAATGTACTCAAGTAAAAGTAGAAAGTAACTTGTGAAAAATGTACTCCAAAAGTAAAAAAGTACACACAAAGAATTGTAACAGAGTAAATGTAATGCGTTACTGGCCATCTCTGATGACGAGTAACATGACTGGCAAGCGCTAAGTGTCTCTGGCGATTTCGGAGACCCGAGGTAAAGGACCGTACAGAGATGTATTTGTAGGATGGCTCCTCCAGGCGATGTTGTAGGCGTGATGTAACATTCTCGTGTAACCCTACAGGAGGATGGTTTCAATGCAGTTTATAACAAATAATTTTTTAAGGTCATCCAACCCTGTCAATAAGCTATCTATCCAAGTGCCCTCTTTGTAATCCCAGGTCTAATACAAATACATTAGAGAGATGGAATTTATATAACTCCTTTCTGGCTTGAACATACACCATACACCATGACCAGCGAAATGGAGACAAGAGCACTTCCGAGGGTCATCTGAAACCTGAAGAGTGGCCAAAACCCCCAAACCACTGGAAGTAGCTCAGCACCATAAGTTTGGTAAACCAGTGGGAATCGGCAACTTCACTCGTCACCCCGGGTGTACAAGAAACAGGCATCAGCATGAACCAGCCGCCGTCAACTAGCTATGATTTTTTTTTCCCCCGTGTAAAGTCACTTCACATCAGCCAACTGTTGGCACCACTAAATAGAAGGAATGCACAATGAGTCTGAAATGTTTTTTTGTTTTTTGTTTTACTTCAGGAGGTTATTAAGAACGGAAACGAAGAAATCCAGGTTTCTTAATGTAAAAATATCAGCATATTGCTCTCCGCTCTGCTTGCTCTCGCACACACATACCCGTGGAAAAATCAAACTCTTTAAATTAAATGTAAACTTTTTTACATTTAATTTAATGAACACCATAATTTGTCTTGTATTGCTTGTTTGTTTTGTATTTTAAGACCTTCATGAAAACCAAAAACCAGCCTTAGAACAATGTGCAGTCTCAAAGGGAACCAAATAGAATGATTCAAAGATACTGTTTCATAACTTTTTAATATCATGACAAGTCAATGTTTTGGCATTGAGCATGCGGCGTGGAGTTCAACGAGGGACAACTGGGAAGTGGGTAGAAATGTCATCTCAGAGATCATAACCTTCAGCATAAAGCTGATTCATACTTACTTACTTACCTAGGCCTTTAAGTTCCCTGAGGAACATAGGCCATCGATGAAAGTCCTCCATTCCCTTTCGGTCTTGTGCCCTCCTCTCTAGATGTTGCCATGACAGCCCTTGTGTCTTCATCTCCTGTTCTGTGGTTCTTCTCCAGGTGGCTTTAGGTCTCCCCCTCTTTCTCTTTCCTTGTGGGTTCCATGTTAGATTCATAGAGTTCAGATAAATACTCTCGGCTCATTGACCCATGGAGTGAAGATCCGTGGAGGTGACAATCAAACTATAACTTTAACTATTCAACTTGAGATCTGTTCCATAATGCCAAAGAGATGGTTCCATAATGCCAAATACTTATTAGCCATTATGGCTTCAGCCCAATTCACACTGGACTTTTATTACCTATGGACCCCTGGTAATTTGGAATAATTGGGGAGGACGTCTGAGTTTCATTTGACGTGCAAATGCACAATGTCTGTGATTTGCAAATCTGCGAGTTACCTACTGTGATTCGGCAAAACACCACAAGGGTTTGTTTAACTATGTGTGTGCACGTGTGGGCAAGCAAAAATAGGACACATGTGCCATAATATCTTTTAAATTGAGCAGACAGGCTTTTACTAATCCCGTCAGAACGCACAACAAAATAACACAGAGGTCAGGGGGTAATTGTGAATTACCAGAGGTCCCCACGTAATTCAATGGCAGTGCGAATTGGGCTTTAGACTAACCATATGTTCCCCACCCTGGGCCAAACTTGAAAAGTATTTCATTTCCTCAGAAAACAACAATACACCTTCAGTTCAGTGCGCCTTATATTTGAATTCATTCTGGTTGTGACCTCAAACGTCAATCTATTGACAGTGTGCCTTATAGTACGGAAAATATGCAATACTCATATTTTCAAGTACAAAGTTGTTTTCATCCACCTTCCCAGTTGGGCTTGACGGCAGCGATTACTATCAGTATTCACAACCTCTATAAACAATGTGATTTTAGTGTACCTACATGATGCTACGTTCTGTGTCTGTATGTCTTGGTTGCGGTAGAGATTGAAAAAAAAAAAAACACCCTCTTAAGAAGGAAGAGAAACGGTATACAATTGAGGGCTTTTAATTTCACGAACCAAATCTTTATTTTATTTTTTAAACGTTGAGTTTGGACACGACAGACATGGCCTGAAGATACAAAGTTTCTGGAGAGAATTTCTGGAGAGTTTGAATGGAACATTTGCACACCTGATGGCTGTCTTAAAAGCAAACCTTATCACTGTGACAAAGCGAAGTTCACCTTATTATTAGCGATTTACCCAATCAGCTAGTCCCTTGACTAAAGTTTTGATTTATTGTGTCCCCAAAATACACCCTGTATGGAGTTTTATTTACAAAGTTGCAAATTCAATAAACTCAACATTAAACATTTAATTGTGGATAACTTTGTCCGAATAGATGAATTGTTACAGTTGTTCTGCATTTCCTTGTGATATTTCTTTTTAAATATATTCTTCAGGTTTTTTTTTTTTTTATGTTTATTTCTGCCACAAAATGTTCTCTTCTTATTCTTTTGTTGTAATTAACGGTGCAATACACTTCTTGTGTTTGCAGGTCACAAGCAACAACAGATACACAACATCACAATCTCTCTGCAATTACCGGTACTTATATTCTGTCATGGCATTGCCGTTAAACAACATAAGAAGAAGAAGAAGAAGAATGCATTCATTCATTGAAAAGTTGAACAAGACACAGGACATCAGATTCAGGTCATTTAGCATTTGCAGGATTTCATTCAAATCCGGATCTCTTTATTATTTCTTCTTCTCTTGTTGTTTTAATCGACTTGTCTGCGCAGGTCAAAATCTCTGGCTGATGCTCAGAATGTAACATGACACAAATGGCATAAGTCTCTTATCATAGTTGACAAGAGATCTTTGTGACATCATGCTGTGTAGCTGTTGGCCAGTGTAGTTGGGAGTCTAGTGCCGTTAAAAGAAGAAAAAGTAGTCGTGAGGACGGTTCATTATCACATTCAGCAGACCCATCTGTCCAATACAGAATTCACAGGATAGCCCATCTCAATGCAATACACACAATGGTAGTCACAGGATAGATCGTAGGTCATGTGTGCAAAAGCATACATAGTAGTTAGTTTTATATATGGGCCATGACTGGCCAGTGACTGGCCTGGTACGTAAATACTGTGTCCACTATGAAACCATTGTACTGGTACTGGTTAGCAGGTTGGACAGATCTGGTCACATGTTTCATCAAATACACAGTATGACTTCACAAAACCTCTCAAACAACCTATATTTTGCCACGAGACAGCCCAGTCACAGGTGTAATGTCAGCTCAGATAAGGTGTCCACGTAGAGGAAATGACACGGGAATATGTCTAGAGGGTTCATTTATTAAGCTATACTGGACATTAACCGGGTATCGGCTAGCTAAGCTAAGCTATGAGCTAAGCAGGGAAACATGGCCGAACACACACACACCATCTTCTTCTTCTTCTTCTTGTTTTACGGCGATCGACACTTGTCAGGAAGTATCAGTGATTTATTCCTGATGGGAGGGGACATCCAATGATGTCACAACTTGTAGCCAATCAGGACAATGGAGGTGTACAGGATACACCACCAGAGAAGAAGAAGAAGATGATGAGATTCAGTAGTCCAATCAAGGACAGGCTAGACTACCACAGCAGTCACAGGCAATTCTATAATCAGATTTCTATAATCAGATTCAGAAGTTCAATCAGCCCAGACAGGGACGTCACAGCAGTCACAATCTACTGTAGGTTCACTATGAGGTGCAGCGACCAGCAGTCCAATTACCACAATCCATCCACAGTAGGCAAAGATACCACCACTTCGGTTCCACCCCGAACAGTAATCAAATCAATTCAAAGAGAAATTTTACAGAGGGACTCGCATGGAGAACCTAGACCACAAACGAGAACGAGAACGTCCACTCACACTCTTTTGAGTGTTAGAACTCTCCATTCTCACTCTCGCACTTTGTTCGCTCTTGTTCTCACACACGCATCATGCATCACATTTGAAAAAATCGTGCCAAACAAGCCCAAAGCGAGAGTGGTTTAGGGAATTTTTAGGAGTAACTCTCACTCTGGATGAAGTGAGAAACTACTACTTTTTCTTCTTCTCTTGTTGGTTTTTGAAGGCCTGTCTATGCATCACTGTCTGGACCCTAGACTGTATATAAAGTAGATGCAGCGTGCGTAACATCATCCCTTTGCCGTGAACGGCGGAACTTCTGAAGCTGCCGGAAGTCGTAATATGGGGGCTATGGGCTCTGCCATGTTGAGATAGTACCCGTATGTTGGGGCGGTCCAGGGAGGTTCGGGGACACCCCGTTTCTAAATATGGAGCTAAGTGCGTGCATTAAAAATGTAATAAAATAATAATATAGTTGCTGTGATTTTTGATGTGTACATATTTTCAAAGCCCATATCTTCATCCTATATTAGAAGTACATGTGTAGAGAACTGTCTAATGATATCTCTCCAAATAACTCCCATACGATGAGGCTAGCTGCTAGAAGCTAGCAGCTAGCATAACACCGGGGCCGCTCTACGCCATACCAACAGCCAGTTAGCCTGCTAACAGTCAACGTGAGACTCGCGGCTATTCCAGGAATTACGGTCGCGAGCCGACGGCTTGGCACGGAACAGCGACAAACTAGCCGCTAGACGACGTCTAGCAGCATAACGCCGTCAAAATGTTGACATCATTAGGCATAGTTCTCTACACAAGCACCTCTATGTAGGGTAAAAATATTGCCTGTTGTACTCACCGATTGCATTCCCAGTGTGCCACTGTGCTAACCATAGCATCTACGAACATAGCTCAAGGGCCGCTGCCCAGGGCCACACCCCCCCTACTTCCGCCCATGCCCAGCCAGCTATTAGTATTTAAAAAATATATATCACACAATTAATCAGCAATTAACCCAGCAATATACATTAAAACCTCATTTAGGGAAGATCTTTTGGTTCCGGTAGTCCCAAGACCGATGTGCGATGTCCAGAAATGATATACGGTCTATGGTCTGGACAGAATGATCTCTTCTTCTTCTTCTTCTTTTGTTGTTGTTGTTGTTGTTCTTCTTCTTGTCGTTTAACGGCGATCGACTAAGCAGGTCATTCACGCCGGTTTTACAAAAATTACAGAGCAAGCTTGCTCTGTTTCTTCTTCTTCTTCTTGTTTAACGGCGGTCTTCTTCTTCTTGTCGGTCTTCTTCTTCTCTTCTTCTTCTTCTTGTCGGTCTTCTTCTTCTTCTTCTTGTCATTTAACGGTGATCGACACTTGACTAAGCAACCTCCCTTTGAACTGCCAATATGACATCAGTATTAAGCTTGTTCACAATGGTTTGCTATTGGTCTTGACGACAAAAGAAGGAGTAGACGACTTCAAACCCACAAAGAAGAAGCAGCAGCTGGGCTCACCGATCTCCCCGTTTCATTTGCAGTTGGACAGTCGTGGAGACAACCCGCAGGTCGGCCCATAGCGCACCCTGGTCAGCACGCTGGAGTTCAGACAGCGTGGGTGCGCCTATGGTGGTCCGTGTTCCCCCCCCCCACCCCCCGTCCCACCCATCTCTTGCTGGAACACAGTGTTGCCCAGTCTGAACACATTGACAACACACTCTGATTATAACTGAACATCCCCCCACCCCTATCTCCCACCATAGTTTGACAAAACCCCTGTCTCCATGGGGGAGAGATTGTGTGGGTGTTTCCATTGCACATTCATTCCCTTTCACTTGACTTGAGTGGCAGTGTGTGCCATTGTCGGAGTCCACACGGTGAGTTATGTTAGTCACACTACAATACAATGAGTCACGTGCTGAACATTTGAACATAATGCATACGATTCGACTGGCCAATCATTCAGTCCACAATGCCTGCACTCCAGCTGGTCCCTGTTAAATCGGATAATTCTAACGTATTTTTTGCCGTTATGTAAAGTTTGAATCCCAAAAACGATTCGCTTATTTTGTTAGGATTAGGCTAGGATTAGGGTTATGGTTAGTGTTGGGTTACGTTAAGGTTAGGGGTGAGGGTTCTTCTTCTTCTTGTCATTTAATGGCGATCGAGACTTGACTAAGCAGGTCATTCAAGCCGATTTTACAAAAATTCCAGAGCAAGCTGCTTTCACAGCCTACTCTGTTTTTCGCGCGTGGGACGGGTTAGGCTAAGGTTAGGATTAGAGTTAAGGTTAGGGTTGGGTTAGGGTTAGGTTAAGTTTAGGGTTAAGGTTAGGTTTTGTACGCTTTCAAAATAAGCGAATCGTTTTTTTGGATTCGCACCTTACATCACAGGAAATAACACGCCTAAATGATCCGATTTAACGTCAACCCAGTCCAGCTAGGAACTAACTAAAATGGAGTGGTTTATAATAATAACTTGGATTTATGTAGCGTAATTCAATAAACCTAAAGTCACTAAAAAGAAACAAAGCAAAAATGAAAACATAAACAATAACCAGGAGGTAGCTATCTAATTCGGGACAGCCACATAAAAGATGGGTTTTAAGTTGTGACTTGGAGAATGGAATACTTTTTTTTCCAGCAGGAAGGAATTAAAGGCTAATATTGGGGGGGGCATGATGGCGCAGTGGTTAGCATTGCTGCCTCACAGCTAGAAGGTCCTGGGTTCGAATCCCAATCGAAGGTCCTTTCTGTGTAGAGTTTACATGTTCTGCAAAAACATGTTCTAGTTAACCTGTCCCAGTCAGTGCCCCCCTGGCCAAGGCACTGGCTGACAATCTGGAGTTGGCCCCTGGGCGCCACGCACATGGCTGCCCACCGCTCCTCAGGGGGGCATGGGTTAAATGCGGAGGAAGAATTTCACTGTACATGTATGTGTGACAAATAAAGTAGCTTATCATAATCGTATCCTAGTAATGAAAACTAAGCTCGTAAAACAAGGCAGAACATTTCCGATTTGCAAACAATTGGCAATAATAGCAAAAGAGGAGGCTGCTCCTATGTCTACTTATTGCAGATTGTGCACCATAACCTTCATGTTTATTCTGCGTACACTTCCAGGCAGGCTTATATCATTAGAGGAGAGGTTCTCACCAAACCAATGAAATTGCTAAACCAGCCCAAAGCAATGTTGCTCACAGCAAGCTTGCTTATTCGACATGGTTATATTAAAGTATTGTATAATACGTTATTAACCCTGTGAGTAGTAAAGGCTTATAGAGAAGTCCTATAAAAATTGAAACCTCCTTTGGCCAGAGACACCAAAAGACTTTCTAAACACAATTTTAATAGAAAGTACAGATCTTAGCATCCTACTACACTGTTCAATTTGGACACAATTTGCACATATTTTGTGAGCAATCAAACAATAGTACTAATTCATTGTGTTATTTTGTTATTTAACAGTATTAATATGCTTGCCTACAAAGGTCATATTTGACATCAGATACGCAGCATGACATCACAATGTTAATCAAACTTGGTACGCAAAGGGTTAAGGTCTTTGGTAATCTGTTTGTGACAAAAGCCGACTCGACTCGACAGGCTAAAGTTAATACTTTTATGACATCTTAATGGCATACAATTGAGCCTTAATGGTTTTGTTACATATGTTACCCATTTAATCATTCTTTTGATTTTGTTTATTTAGGTATAATTCAAGATGTGAGGCTTTTGAGGCTGTGAGGTCTCTGCTCCGGGTGCCTGATGAGTTAAGACTGATGAAATTGAAAATATTGCTTGATGTTTACGTAGTGGTGCTCCACAGAGATAGGTGAATATGACCTCATATAGCCAGATCATAAGATGAGCTAATTCAGATATCCTAGGAAGAATGATTCATAGGCTGTGTACCACTCCTGAGTTGATGTATCTCTGCTTAATGCTGGTGATTGTGACAGAATATAAAGTGTTGTGCTGCTCAGAAGCCGGCGTTAATGACCTGCTCAGACAAGTGTCGACCACCGTTAAAGAAGAAGAAGAAGAAGAAGAAGAACATTTTGTTTTTAATTTTTACTCACAGGGCTGAAAGTGGGCGAGAATAGGGGAAACAGTGAAACGAGCCAGGGGCACGAGCGTATATATGCTGCACTGCTCTCTGAACTACAATGACAGCATGCAGGTGTTTAAATCAGCAGGCAGAATCCCCTATAAAAGACTGAGCTGCACAGATAGGGAGGATTGCCCCGAAGTGGTCTAATGTGGGACACCCAAGTTCCAGTGGCTCTGGCTCCTCTCTAAATGAATGAATGTGAATGAGTGAAACTATGGTAATGTGTCTTAAAATTAAGTTAAAGTGTTCAGCAATACATGTCACTGCCCCACCTCAAGTAACTTGACTGTCTCACATTAGGAAGCGGCAATAAACACATTAGGGCAATCCACCCTATACACACACACACACACACACACATATACAGGGTTACAGCTGTATATGTGCAGATGTTATTTGGTTATGGGCATAATAAAGACTGCTAATAATTTGACATGGAATCTACACATGATAAATACAAACTAAGTCATGATCTAATCTTCAGTAACTGTTATATAGAGCATAGTACTCAGCTTCAATTCCCCATGACGTTAGGTCCTTCATCACAATGATAACCAGAGTCATCAGCAAACCAGCATAGGTTAGAGATGTGCAAATTGTGGTTGAACCCGTGAACCCCAAGAATAAACCATGGAATTTTCACCCTAGCACGCAGGGTGAGAAGGCAGCAGTAGTTTAGGGGATTCTCACCCCAACATGCAGGGTGAGATAGCTAACCCCCCATGAACAGAGCCAAGCGACGTGACAAGAGAACATGTCATATCAAACACAATACTTTATCCATCTTACTTAGGTGGAGCAGGGGAAGGTGGTGGGTATCAAAACAAGCAGTATACAGTTTAGAAGCGGGTAGAATTCATAGGGCGTGCCGAAGCTGTCCGACCAATCGCTAGGGGAGAGAGTTAATCAGCTGAGGGGATGCACCTGGATCAATTAGGAATACATGAAGGGGAGGGCAGCAAGCTTCTTAACTATCATGGACTGCCAGAAATGCAGAAATGACGTTAGTACTATGAAAGTGTCAGGTGACGGTAGAAAGCATAGCTGTTCATTCACTTTTAATAGAAATCAGTCCACATTTACAGGGGACATGTTTGCAGTAAAAGTACAGATTGATGCTGGCAGTTTTCATATTGAGCATTGCTTGTTTCAGCATTAACACAAAGGATCTTCCACGGCAGAGGCACACGCAAAACCATGACATCCCCTCCGCTCCGTGTTTCGGGTATACAATTAGTAAAAGCATGGACAAAAATTGTCTATTATAGAAGAAAAATAGTGATGATCAATCTATGTTGTATATCCTACATCTGTTCTTTTTTTTGCTGTAGAAGATGATCCCCAGATCCTCCACACAGACGCTGTTCCTGCGCTTTGACGAGAACAGATCGGTAATGTGGTGCCATCAATAGAACCTTGGTCTCAAATCTTTTCAGTTCAAGAACCTACTCTACAATCTGCGTCAGTTCCATCCATCGGTTCAGAAGTTATCGCGTTAACACAAAGGATCTTATGCGGCGGATGTGGCACAGGCAAAACCTTTTTTGGAATACACCTCTCTACCTGGGAAAGCGTCAGGAAAGCAGGGGAGCGTCTTTACTGGTCTAACAAACCCTTCGTCAACACTATGAACATCACCTGCATGTCATATTTTCTGATAAAAAAAGGAATTGCACGTGTAATGGTAGCTCAGATAAGGTGTCCACGTAGAGGAAATAACCAGTCTTGACACGGGAATATGTCTAGAGGGTTCATTTATTAAGCTATACTGGACGGGTATCGGCTAGCTAAGCTAAGCTATGAGCTAAGCAGGGAAACATGGCCGAACACCACACATGAGGAAGCATCACTGATTTATAGCCGATGGGAGGGGACATCCGATGATGTCACGACATGCAGCCAATCAGAACAATGGAGGCGAGGGCAATTACACTGTACAATGATGAAATGCAGAGCTTATTGTTTTTTTATTCATTGAGTTATGATTGGTATTGTTGATTATTCTGTCCCCCTCTTCTGAACCAACGAAATGTAACCCCCCCCCTCTCCCCCTCTCCCACCCTCCCCTC
>OMKY01227433.1:0-10475 GCA_900302395.1 Bregmaceros cantori | reverse complement strand
GAATAGAGGAAGAAAGAGAGAGAGGGAGAGGGGGGGAGAGGGAGTGTGTGTGTGTGTGGGGGGGGGTGTACTGTAGAGAGAAGGGGAGAGGAGGGAATAGAGGAAGAAAGAGTGGGAGAGACAGAGAAGGGGAGAGAGAGACAGAGAGAAGGAGAGAGAGAGAGAGAGAGAGATACATGAAAAGGAATGTTCACTGACAGAGCAATGCATGGTGATAAATGAGGGGAAACAGAAATGACCAAAGTAGCGATACAAATGACTAAAGTAAAAGTATTGTTGCCTCAGCAAAATATTACTCAAGTAAAAGTAAAAAGTAGTCATCCAAATAGTTACTCAAGTAAAACTAAAAAATACTTTACAAAAAAAGTTACTTAAGTAGTGAAAGTACTGAGTAACTTTTAGTTAAAAGAGAGAGAGAGACAGAGCGCCCGAAAGAGAGAGAGACCAACAGACGAAGAGAGTGAGAGAGAGAGAGAAAGAGGCCGAGAGAGAGAGAGCGCGAGAGAGAAAGCGCCCGAGAGAGAGAGACCATGAGGGAGAAAGACGGAGAGAATCAAATTTACTCGCGTAAAAGTAGAAAGTAACTTGTGAAATATGCACTCCAAAAGTAAAAAAGTACATAACAAAAAATTGTAACGGAGTAAATGTAATGCGTTACTGGCCATTACTCAAAATAACCCCCCAAAAATTGAAAAAAGCAAAGAGCATGTTTGCGTGAGGAGAAGAGAAATATGGACAAATAATAATAAGTTGAATTTAAATCTGTGAATAAAAACCAATGGCACATTGGAACAACTGCACGGATGTTGCAGTTCCGTGCAACATCCGGGCTGCAGCCAACATGAGCCGTCACTTGTGCCAATGTCATATGTTGTTGGGGGTACGGGTGTCTGTCTGTTTTTGTTGATGTTGTTTTATTGTTGGTGTTGTATGAGTGAGTATATCTGTATTGTGTAAGTGTGTGTGTATGTTTGCAAATTTTATATGAATACTTTTATGAGTGTATGGGACTAGTGGGTGGACTCCATGATGATTTAGCAATCACATTATGTTAGTAGTCAACAATATGTTTCTGGACCAACATAGGTGTTGCCGTAGTCACTTTCATTGGACTGCTATCAACAACGCCGGCAAAGTATACTGCAAAAATGGTTATTTTGATATTAGACTCAAGACATGATTATTGAAAGAAAGAAATAATAAACGACACAAAAAATAATCCATCACCTATTCACTACTGTTAGTAGTAGCATATCAAAGGGTATACAGACAGAGGACAGAAAGACCTTACCACTGGACCGGCATCACCATGATCTCCTTTAGGTCCAGGAACTCTATTGTCTCGTCCACTTACACCCTAAAGAGGAAGAGAAAAATATACCAATATGTTAATAGCTTTCCCACTTCTCCCATATTGTGACCCACTATAGTAGTATATACTGTACTATACTCCGACCGTTATTGAGTTTTTGGCCGGACACCGATAACCGAATTTTGCCCGGTGGACCAATACTGATAACAGATATCTAACAATTATTGTGAATTTTAGAGCTGTAAAAGAAAGCAAAAAGCTGAAACAAAAAGTAAATTTAGCTTGTCTAGCTTGTAGAAAGGGTCGGGAAGGAAGGAGTTACACTTTTTTAGCGTTGTAGTCATGGGTGAGTCTTTTTCAGGTGATGCCACATATTGCTGGTGTTCATTTGCTTAGGTTTATTAGACAGCTGGCTCATGGAAAGTACAGCATATGCACTCACACACTGGATGTACATGTCATGTTGTTTGCAATTAGATTGTTATCAATATGTCATGTTGCTTTCATATAGGCGTAAGGGACAGTTGGAATGAAAATGACTAATGTGTAAATGTCTAAAAAGATAAAAAAAGAATAATACAAATTTTAACCGTGCATGCGATTGCAATAATATTGAAGATTCCTTTGCATCGACAGGGAAATTCACTAAAACGATACAGCACCGATATGGAAATGGCCGAAATATAACGGTGAATAATGTGACAATAATGTGGTAGAGTGCATAGACGCTGTACTTAACAGGCCCCATCCATTGTTAATGGCGCTGTGTAGCATCCACAGCACCGCATGTTCTCCTCCCCCCTTGACTTTGTTAAATAAAACTCATAACTTATAAACGTATAACTTTGAAAAAAAGAGATTGCCTAAATGTTATTGATTGTTATTTTAATTTCTGTTTTGTTAGCTTGCTGCCAAACCAGCTTGAATATGTATTTTTATTGTATTATACATTTCATGTTGTCTGCTCGCAATGCTATTTTTGTTTTGTGTATATAAATGGGATATTTAGGCGGTGACATTGCCAAACAGTAGACTGTGATCTTATCTTATATTCGTGTTGAAGACAGACAATTTCAGCCCTTGGCTCGATTTCAATGGGGTAATACGCAGCAGCTGTGCGGAACAGATTTTCTCACGGCGTCACAAAGGAAGCTGCACTAACCACAACTGTGTCTAGTGGATGTTGGTTGTCTAGACACTGTCGTTGAGTCAGTGGGTTGCAGTATGGCTATGATGGCTCAAACCATACTGTTGGTCCCAGAGATGCCTGGATATTGCATGTCTGTAAGCACGCACCTAACGAAGATTTTTAGCAAACTAATTCCACAAAGCATCAATCTCAATGGCTAACAATGAAATGGAATTTGTCCAGCTCTCTTTCAGCTGGGTAAGCATTGTTTGTTTTAGGATCTTCATTGGAGGAGGTGTACATTGTACGCACTGTACTTTGCAAAATGTATTTTCGGCATGTATTCTCTTTGCCAAATGGGCAGGAGTGGGGTCTGTATTGCTAAAGTATTACTTAATGAATAATTAATACTTAATTAATAATGAATTAATACATACATTTTCTTGATTGCCCTTACTGGTGAAAGTGCAGTCAATCCTGTAAACGTACCCCACATTCTAAATACCGTATTTTTCAGGCTATAAGCCGCACATTTTTTCCCTCACTTTGAGCTATGCGGCTAATGAGGCAGTGTGGCTATACTGTGGCTATGCTGCTCACCCCGGGACCCGGGGTGAACCTCTCGGAGCAACTGCCCACAGAAGTGGGCTTTTCAGACTTTTCCACTCTGACTCAGAGGAAGAGGAGTTTGATCATTTCAGTGACCAGAAGTAAAGCAATCAATAACAACCTATGTTTTGTTATGCCAAGCGCGCCGTTGTTTTGACAAACGCTGTTGTTCCCGGACGCATTCGTTCATTACTGTTCTGTTCAGTTAAACTAAATATTCAGTTCAGTAGCTGGCCGCGGCTTTTAGGCCAGTGCAGCTCACATAAATACTTTCATGTTTTCTTAAAACTGAGGGGGCTTTTAGAGAGGTGCGCTGGTGCACAATGGTCCGGAAAATGCAGTACTATCCTAGCCCTTGCCATGAGCCCTCAGCACTCTTGAACCTGAAGCCATGGACGAGGATGTCATTCATATCTATCTTGTTTCTCTCCTTGATATGTTCCTTGACAGGAGGTGGTGCACACCCTTGGGAAATAATTATCAAAGCTATTATGACGTTTTCCAAAACTGAAAATCAATGCAGCTGTTTGTAACCAGGCCTGTTAGTGCTTGTTGGAGCTGATGGATCTCGTCATGTTTTGCTATTTTCTTTAGTGGATTTGCATTGGTTAACCTTCTCAGTGCCGCACAGACTTCCAGGACGTCATATAAAAAGCACACACTTACTGCATAACACGTCAAACGACATTGTTTTAATATGTAGAAATTTGTAATTACATGTATTTTGGTGACGTGGGTACTTGCTAGGGCTGTGCAAGAAATCAATTTGAAATCGAAATCGGATTATTTAGTTCAAAGGATTTTTTAAAAAGTGAAATCGTCAAATCGGATTTCCTTTTTAACATTGATAATAATGATTTTACCTGTCTGTTTTCAAGTTATATGGGTGAATAAAATGTATATAATTGATAATTGTATTAATGCTAAACCAAAGGGTGAGGTGTCTCTACTTCAACAATGGACAGAAATGTCTTCTACTCCAAAAATGACCACCATTTGCAAAGTTTGAAACATGAAACTTCTAGTTTCGATATATTTTTTTCTCCCAAGAAATCGGAAACAAATTGAAAAATAGAGATTTTCAAGACACAAATTGGGATTTCATTTTTGGCAAAATCTTACAGCCCTTGTACTTGCAGCATCATTGATCAATGCCATCCCCTGGTGATGAGTATGTCATTGACCCAACACTGCTAGCAACATTTTTGATTCATCAGCAATGACTAGAGCCTCAGCCAAAGGGGACTGTCAAGTCAGAGCCACCCACCTAAGGAACAGTCTCCCTGCTCAAATAAGGGAACCGAACAGCTATTCAAATTTCAAATATAATTTTTAAAACTGTCTAAAGGAAACCCAAACCTGCAGCCACTGATCTCATCCATTCCATCTACACAACCAATCTCCTCGTCATCTTGTGTTTCTGTGTCTTTTAATTTGTCACTTCTCTTGTCACTGTTTTACTTTTTGTAACTCATGTATGAATGGTTGAGTTCACCTTTCTTGACCTGCCCAGAGAAAATTAGCCGCTGGCTAACTATGGCCCATTTACATGATTCAATGAGCACAGTCCCTGTTGTAAATTAAAAAATAAATGATCACTTACAGGGGTCCGCGTTGGCCGAGTGGTTATGGACACCGCACCTAACGCGACCCCATTCATGTTAGTGGCGCTGTGTCTACCGCAGCGTCCGCAGTGTCACGAGTTCGACTACGCTCGTCGACTTGTCTGCAATGTCTACCCCCGATCTCTTCAACCCAGTTTCCGACTAATCCTATCCAATGATAAAGATGGAAAAACGGCGCTGAAGCCCGAAAAAATAACTTAATAAATGAATAAATAAATAAATGATCACTTACAGGGTCCCCTCGGATGCCCATTTCTCCCCTGTCTCCAGCCTCGCCCTTGATTCCTTTCGGGCCCTAGTCCAAACACAAACAGACACACACACACACACATATACAACAGTGATGCACGTTATTTGTCTCTGAAATGAGTAACGACAGGCTGCGATGTGGTGCATGGTGCTGCGTCGGGGGATAAAAGCCTCAGTGACTCACTCGTCTGCCAGGGTTTCCTCGCTCGCCCGAGGGTCCCACTGCTCCTCTGACCCCCTGTGGAGAGACAGTGGTTAATTATGGTCAGGCCACCAACAACAAAACAGATGCTTGGAGGAACAAAGCACGCAAAGCCGCACCGTTTTGTTCGTCAGGGGTTCACTTTGTTCACTTTTTTCTTTTTCTGTACTTGATTACATGGTCGGCACAGCCAAAGTGTAAAATGAAGGGAATACTACAGGTGATTGGCCGCAGTAAATCACCACCAACTGCTGGATCTCTTTCTGGTAGGGTGGATTGTCCTAATGTGGGCCACCTAAGCTCCAGTGGCTCTGGCTCCTCCATAAACTAATGAATGTCTGTAGAGCTGCAACGATTAATCGACTCATCGTTGACTAATCGATTATAAAATTAAACGACAACTAATTGAATAATCGATAATCGCCAAGGACTTGAATCAGTGTTATTGTCAGCTGTTTTGTGTTGAAACTATTGGTCCATGCAAATTAGATATTGTTTCTGAAAATAAATGGATATAATTGATAAGAAGCATGAATATGAAAACCAACATATTTCAAGGTGACAAGATGGTTTTCTTGTAATTGGTGCCTGCTGTGAGTATTTGGGGATTTTTTTCTGAAGAAAAAATATCTCGATCGATTAATCGACTAATCGTTTTAATAATCGGCAACTAATCGACTATGAAAATAATCGTTTGTTGCAGACTCAAATGTCTGTGAAACTTCAGTAAAAGCAAACTATGGTAATATGTCTAAGATTAAATCTAACTGTTCAACACTACATTTCACTGTTCCACATTAGGAAACTGAGTGTCCCATATTAGGGAGTTGCAAAAACATGGCCCACATTTGAGCAATCCACCCTATATCAGAAGTGTAGTTCTCCAGTCTTGCCATTAAATGCTGGTTGTGAAGCGGGAGCGTTTCTGCTACCGTCTCAAGTTTTTGGTTTCGCTGTCAATAGTTCAGCTTTGATTCCTAACTTCTTAAATATTGAACTGATAGCTTCCTTCTTGAAAAACCTTTGAACGTCACAAACTTCTAGAGATTATTATACTTCTACATTAACTTCTAATGAGCACCGCAACAATCCATCGCCGCGGATTCAGGATACTGGCGATAGATAGAGCAGTAGCGAATAAGGTATGTTTTGCACATGCCGAGTGCTTCTGTAAAAAATAAAATAAAAATCGTTCCCAGCATTGTTTATTCTCTCCATGGCAGGCGGATGTGCATTGTGTTGCCATCACCACAAGGGGAATGATGGAAAGCAGATTGAAATAGCTTTGATGCTGGCCTTCACACTGATCCCAATCAAACCTGGCTTTGATGATTCATGTTTGTCAAAGTTCTGTGTTGAATTGAAATCAAGGACCTAGACGAGGGCCATTCAAATGGCGGCCCGCGGGCCAAATCTGACCCACCAATCAAGCGTGCAGTTCGGCATCTGCTCCGGTCCCTGGCCCATTGGGTTTTTGACAATGTGGCCCTATGAGCAAAGTAGTTGAATAGCCCTGACCTAGACAGTTGACGTAGCAAGGTCTGATGTAGAGCGTAGCGATCGCATATCTGAGCTATTATTATTAGCTTGCCCACATTTGGATTGCCCAAATGTGGGCCCTTTTTTTAAACGTCCTAATGTGGGTCAGTCAGGCGTAATGTGGAACAGTCAAATGTGGTACTGAACATTTGATGTTTTACACATTACCCTAGTTTCTGTCTTGCTATGCAAAACATTTCCTGAGTTGTCAAGTGCATAAAGCTGATCATGAATTTAAAAAAGCTGATCACATAGTACGGATAAACACGGCTGCAATAACAATTGCAGCACATTTAAAACTGTTGTACAAAGCATATGTTCTATATATTTCTATGTGGTAATGCATAGGGCAAGCAACTAGGCCAAAACATAGTAGGGGTCCCTTCCACACAGCGCACCATCTTTCCTCTCTCCTCTGTGCTACCGAACCCTGCGCACAAAGACCTGTAGACTGAAAAACAGTTTCTTCCCACACGCAGTGATGCTACTGAACGCCGAGGGTAGCCCTGCTTCATATGTTGCCAGTGCCACTTTATAAGTTAGGTGCTTTTCTTTCTTTTGTTTTGACCTTGTTCATTACTTGCCGATCTTGAAAAGTTGTTTCATGCCCAACTACAATTCCATGTGTGTGTACTGCTGTCATGTATATGCAATACGGCAAATTAAAATGAATCTTGAATCTTGAATATTTCAAGTATCAAGTATTGAGGGCAAAACTCCAATAGTAAAACCGAGTTTCACATCTTCATTTTACAATTTTCTTTGCTTATGTTTGTCAAATGTATTATTAGTTACAATATAGACTATTTTTGTTTTTTGTTTTTGAAACAAAAGATACTTGCCTCTTCTCCATTGATTCCATCTAGTCCCAGTTCTCCGAGTTCTCCCTGAAAAAACAAAACAGCAGATTCTCTGTGAAGTCTTGTAACCTTGTCGTCAGACAGAGCAGTTTCTCATGTGATTGAGTGAATATTCAAACAAGAAGAAGAAGAAAGAAAAAGACTTACTTTCTCTCCAGAGTAACCACGGCCTCCCTATAAAAGAAACAAGAGCAGAATTAATTAATACATTCAGGGTTTTTTTTTTAAATAATTATTTGAGTTATGATTATCAGTATGACATTTTATAGACGGACCAAACAATGATCAATGTTAAATACATAGGCATATCAAGTATCATCAAGCAATGTCACTTCAAAATCAAATTAAATAAATCACATGACCTAAGTAAACATCCGACAAGCAGAATGCAATTCTAATGAATCAAAATTTCTCTGGTAATGTTTAAATACTTGATGAATACTCTGCACTATAAGGCAAACTTTAGCCTAATTTGAAAAACAAAAACAAAACAAGAAACACTACAATAATATAATATATAATACACTTCATTCACTCAAAGGGATTTTGTGTGGTTCATGCCGCATTATTATGTACCTGGCCTGACTGTTTGTTATTCTACCACCGTACAACGCAAGTTGAGTAATGTGAATAATGTGTAAAATATGTTATTTTATCCTCCTGATCTATAATCCTCACACTTTTGTCAGTGTGCCTTATAGTCAGCTGTGCCTCATATATGAAAAAAAGGTTGAAAATAAGCAATTTACAACAGTCAGGTGTGCCTTATATGTGAAAAAAGTTTGAAAATAGTCAATTTATTGTCAGTGTGCCTTAGTCAGGTGTGTCTTATATATGAAAAAAAGATTGAAAATAGGCAATATATTGTCAGTGTGCCTTATAGTCAGGTCTGCCTTATATATGAAAAAAAGTTTGAAAATAGGCAATTTATTGGCAGTGAGCCTTATAGTCAGGGGCGCCTTATGTATGAAAAAAAGTTTGAAAACAGGCAATTTATTGGCAGTGTGCCTTATAGTCAGGTGTGCCTTATATATGAAAAAGGTGTAAAAATAGGCAATTTATAGGCAGCATGCTTATAGTCAGGTGCACCTTATATATATATATACAATTTTTTGAAGGCAATTCATTGGCAGTATGCCTTATAGTCAGGTGGGCCTTATATATGAAAAAAGTTTGAAAATAGGCAGTTTTTTGGCAATGTGCCTTATAGTCAGCTGTGCCTTATTGTGCAGAAAAGACAGTAAATCTTCTTCACCATAATCATTCATATTTTATGACACAAACAGGTGAGGTTTGACGTGGGGTCAGGATTTAGGACGTCTCATTACCTTCACTCCTCTCTGTCCGGGGCAGCCCTGGAAGCCTTGGGTTCCGTTCACACCAGGGGGTCCGCGCTCTCCCTGCCAGAGAACACCATGGCACACAATTTGTCACACGTCATGTTAGATTGGGTGCTATAGATGAAGAAATGATAGAAAATGCATGATCATTTGAAGGGATGTGATGTTGTGAAATTATAATATTATATTGCAGATGATGGGATGAGTGTGATATTTTCTTTAATGAAAAAGAAAAATTCACAAAAAATGTATACACTATATGGCTGAATTGTGAATTCTGAAAAGAGCATAGTGGAACAAAGTCCATTGATGGTTGGGAAGCATTGAGTAAACGTGGGTCAATTTGAAAAGAAAAGGGTGAAGTTGTAATATACTGTCTAAGGTGAACAGCTATATTTTATTCATATTCATATTTTTTATTTATTTATATTCTCCCACAATCAATTCAGCCAAACTTTAAACCAGGGCTCCGAACCGGTTCAAGGAACGAAAACGAAATTTACGAGGAGCAGAAACGGAAATGATAACAGATTTCTTCAACTGTTCCGGAACAGAAACGGAACATTATGAAATCCACAAAACCGATTAAAAACATTTTTTTTTGTTCTCTATATATCTTAACATATCCTATGTCTGGGAGACTATTCCCGGTTGTGCATCCATCCACTGTCAGTCATCAAGCCCCATGCATCTGGGGCTCCATCTTGTAGAACAAAATGTTTGCATTCCGAACCGGTTAAGGACCGATATTTTGGTGGTGGAACGGTTCCGAGAACGAAAACGTTAAACATAGGCCTGCCTGAACCGTTCGGAATGTTTTAAAAATGATTTTGTTTTCCCTTATCAAGCCCTGGTTTAAACAACTCTTTCAACTCCACGCAATTTTGTGTTTTGTGAAGATATTCCTAGATATTACATTTTCTGTTGTGTCTGAGCACGGACAAAGACCTATCATGTTTGACCATGTCACTAGGGGGTGTCATTGGCGGAATAGTTATGGGCACCGCACCAAATGTGCCCCACGTTCATGTTACTGACGCTGTGTCTACCACAGAGTCTGCAGTGCCGCGGGTTCTCCTCCCCTTCGTCGGCTTGTCTGTGATAGTTTCTATGGCCCTCGACTATAGAATGGTCTTCCGGAGGCCCTCAGGGCCATGGAGACTGTGGATGTTTTTAAGAAGAAGCTCAAGACACATCTCTTTGATCTAGCTTATAACTAGGATATTACCGTCATCGGTACTTCAGCCCAGCGTATTTGTTTGCGTGTGTGTCTGTCTATGTGTCCATGGTTGAGTGTGTGCCAGTTTGTTTGGGTGTTGTTTGTTTTGGGTGGCTGTGGGTAACGTTGTTCTGTTCGATGTTCTGTTTCTGTAAAGCACTTTGTGTTGCTCTGCATGAAAAGTGCTATACAAATAAATAAAGTTTGAGTTTGAGTTTGATAACTACCCTCGATCTCCTCAACCCAGTTTCCGACTAATCCCATGCAATGAAGAAAACAGAAAAACAAGAATAAAAAAACATATCACTTACAGATACGCCTTCATCGCCAGGATGTCCCGGGCTTCCTAAACCTCCTGGGTTGCCCTGCAAGAACACACAGAGTTAACATC